>CACVCL010032591.1:0-14994 GCA_902729485.2 Mus minutoides | reverse complement strand
GAAGAGGAAACAAAATACCCATGAAAGGAGTTACAGAGACAAAGTTTAGAGCTAAGATGAAAGGATGGACCATACAGAGACTACCCCACCATGGGGGATCCATCCCATAATCAGTCATTAAACTCAGACACTATGGCATAGGACAGCTAGTGCCTACTTAAGGGACCCTGATATAGCTGTCTCGTACAGAAGTGGATGCCCTTAATCATCTATAAGAGGGAACACAGGACCCACAATGGAGAAGCTAGAGATAGAACCCCAGGAGCTGAAGAGGTCTGCAACCCTAGAAGAGGATCATCAATATGAACTAACCAGAACCCACACAACTCGTGTCTTTAGCTCCATATGTAGCAGAAGATGGCCTAGTCGGTCATCATTGGGAAGAGAGGCCCCTTGGTACTGCAATCTTTATATGCCCCAATACAGGGGAACGCCAGGGCCAAGAAGTGGGAGTGGGTGGACAGGGGAGCAGAGAGGGGGGGAGGGGGAGGAGACTTTCGGAATAGCTTTTGAAATGTAAATTAAGAAAATATCTAATAAAAATTTCAAAAAATAAAGAATACATATTAGTTTATCAAGTGGCTGCTTAAATATAATCAGGAGTGATTGACTCTAGATGGCTGGGGTTTTAGGAATAGTCATTTCTGCACTAAGTAACCCAATTCACACATTTCTTTCTTTACATATATAGTTACCTCAAGGAGTAGAACTAAAGGCAATATAGGGAACTCAGACAACATTAAATGCCTCTACTGTGTCCCATATCTTGAAAATGCCTATGCAATCAATTCTGCATATTATGCCTTGCAAGGAACTAGGGAAATGTATTCACATTATTGTTGGAGATCAGAAAAGAAAGACAGCTAGCAATTAAATGATCCACTTCAGGTCACAGAGGCACCTAATGATGCTATTAGCATGCAGAATGCCCTATCTGTGCAGCAAGGCTTCCTTTATCCCATTAGTGGTGGGCTGCCCACATCATGTCAAGATTAACCAGTCACCAAGCAGGTTACCCTTGAGGCACAAATTTCTGAGGAGCAGCATGCCAGGAGAAGCTGAACTGGTGTCATGTAGGAAAAAAAAAAAAAAGGGAAGTAAGAAACAGACCTGTGGTTTGTCTTGGAAGTTTCATGTTCTTTCTACAAGATTGTGTCTCTCAAACAGCTCTTGTATTACTTGAGGGTCAGAGTTAACTGAACTACAAACAATCTATATTTGAAAGCAAGTTAAAAAATAGGAACTGTATTTACCATTAGCTTAACTACTGGTTTTCAGTGTTCTCAACAAAAGTGTATGGCTAACACAGTAAGTAAACTTGTTTAGTGCATGTGCATTTTTTGCATGTGTGTGCCCGTGAGGGTGCCTGTGCGTGAGTGTGTTTGGTTTTTGTTTTGTTCTGTTTTTAAAGCTTGAGGACAATTCCATTAGCGTAGCTTCAAGATTTTAAATTAACTCACACATAGGACAGAAACGAGATTGGAGAAAACTATCTCAGGCATGAACTTTTTGATGAGCTATTTCTGGATCCTCTTTGCACGGATGGTGGAAGGGTATTTCCCAGTCCCTTTGAAAGCAGGCATAGAGTGAGACAACGCACTGGCTGGAGGATGCGGCACAGTGGAAGAGGCTGTCTAGCCTGCATGTGATCCTGAATTCTATTCCTGGTATCACATGAGAAAACAGATGCATTAGAGAAGTGACCTTCAGATTCAGGGGCTAGTTGCCATTAAACTGCCCACTGAGTAAACATAAGAACACGACTTTTGATCCCCAGCATCAAACAAGAGCTGGGCTAGCACTGTAACCCCAAGGCGGTGGGGGAAAGAGAGGTCCCTGGATATCATTGGATATGCAGCCTAGCTGAATCAGCACGTTCTGGTTCAGTAAGATATATTGTCTTACTGTACAAGGCAGGGAGTGATAGAGAAGATACCTTTTATCCATCTCTGGCCTCCACACACATGTGTCCATGCACTCACGTGACTATGTATGTACAATGAAAACAGACAAGAAGAGACAGACAACTCATGTGAAGAAACTGGATGGGAAATGGATGAGCATAGAGTTACTAGAGGATGTAGAATGTAGAAAATCTGAGGGAAGATCCATGGAAGGCAGTCTTATGGAATGCTTCTGTAAAAGGCTTTCCTAGTACACACAGTCAGTCTTAAATGATAGTCAGCCATATTAGGAGACAGTACCCATCTGGTGGATGTCAAAACTTGTTTAGATAATGAAACCCAGAAAGATAAAATACATATAAATGAAAACTATGATTCTAATCAAATTTCTATGAGTTGAACCATACCTTGATGTCTTTCATATGTATCTCTATGTTTACATGATTTTTTTTATAGTCTTTAAAGGTGTGTATATTCCATCCGGGGGTCCATCCCATAATCAGCCACCAAACGCAGACACTATTGCATACGCCAGCAAGATTTTGCTGAAAGGACCCTGATATAGCTGTCTCTTGTGAGGCTATGCCAGTGCCTGGCAAATACAGAAGTGCATGCTCACAGTCATCTATTGAATGGAACACAGGGCCCCCAATGGAGGGGCTAGAGAAAGTTCCCAAGGAGCTGAAGGGGTCTGCAACCCTATAGGTGGAACAACAATATGAACTAACCAGTTCCCTCAGAGCTCGTGTCTCTAGCTGCATATGTAGCAGAAGAAGGCCTAGTTGGCCACCAGTAGGAGGAGAAGCCCTTGGTCTTGAAAACTTTATATGCTCCAGTACAGAGGAAACACCAGGGTCACAAAGTGGGAGTGGGTGGGTAGGGGAGCAGGGGAGGGTATAGGGGACTTTCTGGATAGCATTTGAAATTTAAATGAAGTAAATAGCTAATAAAAAATTGGGGAAAAAAGGTGTGTGTGTGTGTGTGTGTGTGTGTGTGTGTTACATGGACAATGGATTTGTGGCATGGGAGAATATACTTTCAAGTATTTGCAATTTGGTCATTTTAATTTCAATTGTTTTAGAAAACCATAGAAATTAATGATTAATCTGATGTATTCTGAGCATATTATTAGCAAGTTACATAAAAATATAAATCTTCTTTTCAGCAAAGCTTTGAAAGGAGACATTAAAAGAAACATAAAGGAACTACCTCCAAAATATAAGGAATATGTTTATAAACTTAGAGCTCAAGCTAGACTGTCTGCTTTTAGGACTATTTTGTTCCTTTTCTTCAGGATTGGAATTCTAAGACATTAGAAGGGAGGCCATACATGCTTTTCTCTGGACCCTAGATATGTACATCTATAATTGGAGGAATTTTGGCTGCTGGGAATATAACTTACCATTTATTATAAGCCAGAGGAGCAAATTGATTTTAGCATTCTGGAAAAAAATTGTACCTTTGGTTCTGAATTATTTCCCTTGAGCACAGAGCCAAATATTAATGTAGATTTAAAAGGAAGAAAAAAGTGCTCAAAGCCTAATGTACTTCAAGCTTATAAACTGAAATTTATTCACCTTAAAGTAAGTGGGATTTCCTGGAGCAAAACTACTCCTATTATTTTTGTCTTGCTGCTCTGACCATGGTTTATATAGCATGAAAGAATGTTCTAAGCTGTTTGGGTGTAATTGGAACTGCAACTTCTATGAGAGGAGTGTCTGCAATGTTCCTCAGCCCACACCAGAGCACAGCCCATTTTTAGGATACCATGAAACATGCAATGTGCAATGGACTCCTTTCTTGTGACTTGGTGCTTCAAAGAAGCACCTTTTATCTTTGAAAATTTCTTTTTTTTTTAAATTGATGACTGCTGAGAGAAGGAAGAGTCCAATTTTCTAGCTGTGGTCATTGGTAGGCTGCGATGCTCCTGTGACAGCCCAACACATTTGCATACCATCAACACAAATTGGACCATGCATTTCTTTTAAATAAAGGACTTGGAATTGGAAGGGGGACATACTGGGTGGGGTCTGATGGGATTTGGGGGAAGTGGCGGACACTCAAAATAGAAATACAATGTATATATTTATGAAATTTAGGGAGAATAAATCTAACAAAAACCAACACCAGTATTCTGTGTCATGCTTTTTGAACCCTTTTCTTTGTAAATGATGAAATTGTCTTATTATGATTACTTATTCCTTTACCTTTTAATTTAATAACATGTTATTCTAATTTTATTTTGGTTGCTTTGATAAACACAATGACCAGAAGCAACTTGGGGAAGAAAGGAATTATTTTGAGCTATGGGCATAGTTCCTCATTGAGGGAAGACATAGCAGGAACCAAAGTCAGGAGCTTGAAGCAGAAACTAAGAGAGAAGTGCTGTTAACTTTGCTCCCAGGCTCTTGCCCAGGGTGACACTAGCTACAGTGGTCTGGGCCTTCTTACATCAATCATCGATGAAGAAAATGCCTCACAGACATGTGCACAAGTCAATTGACTGGAAACAGCTCCTCAGTTTAGGTTCCCTCTTTTCAGGGGACTAGCTGACAGCTGAAGTAAACTATGATACCTGTTAAGAGAATATTGATCAATAAATAATTTAACAAGGCTAGATGGCATTGTTGCATGATTATACAAATTTGAAACTGATCATTGCATTTGAATACTTAAGTCATTCCAATACCAGGTTACTGTAGCATCGTTGTTTAAAGATGTTTGTCACAATTTTTGGAAAATAACTGTGTATTTTTAAAAAGTTGGCATATAAAGTTTTGAAATGTTACACGGCACCCCCAAAATAGGGCATCTTTAATGTCAAGTAGAAAAGAGAAAGAAGTGCAAAGTTAAGGTTCTTGCTTATCTTGTGTTTGCTTGCTCGGCATTAAAAATCATACATCGCAGTGGAGCATGATTACAGGTGATGAACAAGGACCCAGTTAGAGTTAGATTTAGCTTCTACATTTACACTTCTAAAATAAGACAACCCTGTCAGCTCAAGATTAGGTGGGAATAAAGCACCCGGTATGCTTAAATCAAGTTTCCATTCACATACATCAGAAACACACCACAAAATGAAGAAGCCTTACCTCACCCAGATCCAGATTCCTTTCCATTGGAGGGGCATAAATAAGGTAATATATAAGGATGACTTGTGGGTCATAATAATACCACTGTGCCCACAAGGTTGCAGAGTGGGACATATTAACCTCCCAATTTGCAATGGCATTTCTTGTGGAATTTTATGTGTAAACAATCATTAGATCAATAAAACAATTTTCTTTTGCACTTCACAGCTGAGTATATACACAGAGAATTTTATTTATACCATCAAATTAAAACTCCAAATCTGAAAGCCCCTTAGAAATGGTGTTGCCTCTAATATTCGCCATAGAAATGAAAAGAAAAAAAAACAAACAAACCTGGTTACATGACTTGATTTCCTTCATTATGTATATTTTAATATCTACAAGTTAATAATTTGATAAAAATGCAAACAGGATCTCTGCCCAAAAGAAAAATTACCTAAAAGGAGTCATGAAAAGGAAAGGAAATCTTAATGGCTATTGTTGAATTAGATACATTGCAAACTCTTGGGTCTGGCATTCAAAGTCCCTGTTTATTCATTTTTTTCTTAGTATGAGGTCTCCATTCTAGCTTCTAGCCAGGTAAAGTTCAAATATAACTCACATGTTTCTAGGGTGGTGTAGAAATACCATGTCTTCAGGCATACTAAGCTGTGGTGTGACTGTCACATTAGATATCTGAAATCTAGTCCCAGTTTCTTTCAGAGAGACGGGCGCTTCCCAGACTATGACTCCCTGGCTCACGTGTACCCTGTAAGGTGCAAGATACTTTATAAATGCAGTAAGTCATTGCTTCCATCAATATTGGGTAACTAACTCAAAGATGTTTTGTGCCCTTGTCTCAAGATAATTTAAGTCTACTCAAACTTCAAAAGTGTAACAAAGTGCGAAGTGGGGTTGCTGTTGGTATTTTCAAGCAGGTCAGCTTCTTATTCTTTTCTATGGTCTCCATCTCAATTACTCTCTAAGGCTGAGGTAAAAACTGACAAGCCCTTCCATTTCCTTCCCACTGATAGACAGTTTACCAGCAACATCCCTATCCCTAACCCTTCAGTTTGCTTTTGGAATGCTTTCTGACCCACAACCCTAACTTTGGTTTCTTACTGCCACCCCATCATTCCATTCAGCCCTTACTGTAAATGCAGCCATAGTGGACTTGATATTAGAGCCCTCATTTGTCTCAATGTTCAGCAGTGTAGTAGGCCATGACTTTTGCAATCCTGGTTCCTAATAACCCCAGGCCAGGTCAGGCTTATCTCTAATCTGGAGGTAATGAGAAACCTGGCCAGAAAAAAACACATTCATACCTGGCTTATCAAATCCTTTGTTTCTCTCAGTCAACAGCCTCTGTTCTACATGTCTTTCAAGTAACCATGCCCACTTCCTGGTGCTCATACACATATGCCACAGTTAACATGTTTTCATTACTATGGTCAGTAACTGAGTAAGCAGGTCTGTCCAGGATCAGCTCTTTATAAATGATGTGCTGATGAAAAGTTCATCCAGATAGTGAGTAATATCACACAGTGGGAGAATAAAGGCAACGACTCCACTTTTAAAAGACAACGGTTAGCCAGGCAGTGGCAGCACATGCCTTTAATTCCAACACTTGGGAGGCAGAGGCAGACAGATTTCTGAGTTCAAGGCCAGCCTGGTCTACAGAGTGAGTTCCAGTATAGCCAGGACTATACAGAGAAACTCTGTCTCAACAAAAAAAAAAAAAAAAAAGACAAGGGTTAATGTTATTAACAATCACCTATTGCTTTTCATATTTACATTGTTTGGGGCCATTTGATATGTTTTTCTTCAGGACATTTCTTGTTGGTAGTAAAGAAATAGTCTGAAATGAGTAAATTCAATGTAATATTCTACAGAGTGAGTCTAGCCTGCGAAAATAAGCATTTTGCTACGGTGACTACTTTTGCTGGAGATATTGTGAGACAGGGTATAAGTACATATAATCCAAATTGTCATTAAATTCAGTCTGGGAAAAGCAAATAGAATGTATTTAATTTTTCTCTGGAAGATACAGTGATCAACTGAAACATGTAAAATAAATTTTATTTTCCTTTTTTACAAATAGAAAACACTTTTTAAAAAAATGAAGATATTTCTAAAGTTAAAATCTCTTTAGAAATAATTGCTGTTTTAGCTTTGTGACATTTCATACAAAGAGCAATTTTAGATGATACCTTTAAAATGGGGAAACATGCACAGTTAAGAAACTTGATGTTTTTCAGAAGAATTTCCAAAGTATATGCAGACAGTGCTAAAGGTGCCTTCTGCAGCTGTTTGAATATACTGAGAAATCCAGCTCTAAAAATTAGGCTAGCATATCACACAGTTTTAAACATTTAAAACTTGATTTCACTTTGGATAAAAAGCACTGGATTCTAGAAAGCCAGTCTTTAAACTTGTTGGCACTTTGTTAATTATTTTGAAAGTCATTTAGTTATTTATTTGTCTATTTATTTGTAAAATAAGTTTTTTTGACAAATTCAGACACGTGAATAACACATTATACTTAGTTTTTTACTCTCCTCACTCATCTCCCCACCTCTCCTACCAAACTGATTCTTTTCCATCCCCTTCTCAGATACATACATTTTGCTTTTATTGTGTGGTCTATATTATTTAACCAGGACCTCCTTGTTATATTGGGACCATCTGTTGGAGCCTGAGAGGATAACCAATGAGTATAATACTGAAGGAGATGGTTCCTCCCTCTTTCCCTGAATCTATTAACAGGAAATAGTTCAGCAAGAAGCAACAGGGTCATGGAGTCCCTCTTGCATCCTTGCCTGGTTATTCTTCTACAGACCCCATCAAGTCATCCATAGTTGCTAACAGTGGGTGATTGCAATGTTTGGCATGGTCCATAAGATGACACCTCACAGTCCTTTCTTATCTTTCAGCTCTTCCACTCTTTCTCCTCCCTCTGCTGAAATGTTTCTGGGAGCTTATTTAGGGCGGAACACTCAATTGTCACTTATTCTTGACATCTTGTACAGACATAAGACTGTCAAAGGCAGTTACTAAGAAATAAATAACCAAACGAATTTTCTTACAGTACTGGGACCTTATTTATATACATTTTTATTTAAGGCACTAACATAATAAGTGGATATTGGGAACTCTGAATGGCATTCCTCCCGATTAATCAATGAGCATAGTGTAGACAGAGCACTCAGCAGAGACACTGCTGAAAAAACCCAGTTTGGTTCCCCACTAGCTTTTGCTGTGGGCTCCACTGAGCACTTGGGAACCTGCCTGGTATTGTTTGATTCTGCCTGTAGATGCAAATATGGGCAAGTTACCCAGCTTCCACTCCCATTTTTAAGTTTTATTTTATTTTATTTTATTTACTAAAATTCACATAGGCTGGAAGCTGACTACAGTATTCCATACACTAGATAATAACTCCCATCACAAGACTGCTAGGAATACTAGCTCTCAGAAGACACTGAAACAATAAAGCTCTTTAGGTAAACTTTTGTCTGAGAAACGTTAGTCAAAGAGCAGCATGAGCCCTATATTCTTGCCTTTCTCAGAACAGTGTAGTTGGTTCCTTAAGGCACTCAGTAAGGAGCCACATCTCAAAACCATCCTCTGGGTGGATGTAAAAAAAAAAAAAAGCAACCAAGGCCACATTCTGCCTCAGCAAAGTATACAGTGTGTAGAAAGTGTGTTTACCAAATCAAATAAAGATAAGAAACATAGAGACTTTGTGTGCTTTTCTAATAGAGCCATTCATAATTGGCAATTCAAGCTGGATCTAGTGAAGTTGGGTAGAAGGTTAAGTGGTTTCTCTTCCCCAGCTCCTTGCCTGGAGGTATCATTTATCTGTCTTGTCTTCTGTTTAGGATCTGGCAATGGAAGCACTGTCTAAATAGTTAAGCAGCATTGGGATGGAAACACATTCACCCTCACCTGCTCTCTCTGTAACTTTGGGCTTAAATTTTGTCAATATCTCTTTATTAATCTGAAATGTGGACATAACATCATTTAAAAGACCTTTCTCAGATATGTGATGTATACAAGGGTCTAACATAGAACTTGGACATAGTAGATTTAATACTTGGCAGTTTCTGTACTAATACCAGCCTTCTTGTATGAGCATGGCAGTAATTTATCCCCAGAGCATTTCCATTTCACAAGGCATTTCTCCTAAATTGCAGAACTCTCGTGGCTCAAGTTGTTCATTTGCTTAAGGCATCCCAAGCATGCCAATTGGCTACTAGGTGAGCCAGTATTTTCCAGGGGAGAATTTCTTCTGCCCTTCAAATGAATGCACAGGAAGTTGTGAGCACTGAGCGTGACCTAGAAGAATTAGGTTCAAAGGAAGATTTTGCCACTTGCCAGCTGTGTGACCTGGGGCACATCACTACTTAATCTTTCATAGTCTAAGATTTCTATTGCCAAGGTGGGGACTATGATATATCAATGGGTTCTTAAGAGGATTACCTGATACAAGGCCTGCAAATGGGTGCTGTCAACAGCCAGCACTATAAAATTGTAAGTTATTACTATGATTCATTCTTTGCCTTTGTCATGGAACATGCTCCAAGAATGATAGAAATTTCTTAGTATTAAGCTGCAGATAATAATTTATTTGGCCAACAATAAGCTAGAGAAAGAAAGAAAACACACACACACACACACACACACACACACACACACACAGAGAAACATTTTGATTCAAATGCAGGTTTTAAGCATTAATTCAGCCAGCCAAGAGAGAGCATCACCAAAATTATCAAAATAACACAGACAACATGGAATAAGATGGTGATCTGTAAAATGTGGAGATAAGTGAGAGAAGTAAGTACCTAAGTTCTCACTGGAAGGTGAGAAGACAAACAAATATGGCATATATACTCAACAGAATATTATCCAGTGTTTAAAAAAGAAGGGCATTTAGACAGAATGCAAAGGATAAAGCTTGAGATCATTACAGTAAGTGATATAAATCAGTCACAGAGGGCAAGTATTTGTTATAGGAGCCTATAGTACTCAGAGTCACATAAATAAAAGAAGAATTGTGATCAGTGTGGCTGTGGGAAGAAAAGAATAGGGAAAGACTCTTGAGTTAGTATGAAAGCTCAGCTGTAGAAAATGAAAGGATCTGGAGAGATGATAGTGACCATGTTTGTACAGCACTATTCATATAGTTAATGACATAAAACTGTATGCTAAAAGTTTGTTAAAATGTTAAATTTTAATTAAATAAAAAAAGCAATAGTAACAATAGCAACAAAACAGGCACAAAAGTCATCAGGTATAACTTAATTTATAGAAAGTACTAGAACAGAGAAAAATGTCTATCACAACATAAAGCCAACAATTGTTACAAAATATCAAGATAACTTTGAAATAAATTAGTTTTTCAAATTTTTGTGTGCTTGTATATGTGCTCTTGTGTGTTCATGTGGTACATGTGTGTCATTGTGCACATCTGGAGATCAGAGGATGCCCCCAGGTGTCCTTCCCCACTGTCCAGTCCAAGTATTGGAACAGAGTCTCTTGTAGTTTGCTGCTGTATTCACCAAGTAAATTGCCTGGGATCTCCTGTATCTACATACCATGCCCCTTCAGAAGTACAATGGTGAGCCCTGCATGGCCACCACAAAAGGGACTTTGTGGCATGGTTCCTGCCCATGGAGAAGGGCCAGAGGGGAGTGAGCCTCCATGAGTGTTGATGGTTGCTGTGGGCATAAAGCTTGTTTATATAATAATGTACATGTTTTCATGTTCTTCCTTTGGGGAATAATCTCCCTGTTAAGGTTAATGATGCCGTAATAATTAGAAGCAGCACAAATCCAGGAGGCAAGGGTGTATCTAAGTTCCTCAGCAAAATGGTGAATGCTGTCAGAACAGCCCTTAAGGCTATGGGAAAGAACTCTGAAAATATGAGTTAAAACACACACACACACACACACACACACACACACACACACACACACACACACGTTTCTCAACTATGCAAATATACAGATGCAATATTAATTATATGAGGACCTAAAAGAACAGAGGCAGGTGCACGATGAACGATGATACTAAAGAAAGAGATAAAGAGACTTAGGGATTGATGATTGAAGGGCAAGATCCTACCCAGCTAAACTTATAGTTTGTGCTTACAAAGGCAAGCATATTTCTTTCTTTTTTTTTCAAATATGACAGAAACATTATATTAAAGTATAATGGAATACTTATTACAAATTTGAAGAGCAGGTAAAATACTAAGGAGCTGTAGTAATTCTTTTTTTTCCCATTGAATTATTTTTTATTAGATAATTTCTTCATTTACATTACAAGTGCTATCCCAAAAGTCCCCTATACCCTCCCCCTGCCCTGCTCCCCTACCCACCCACTCCCACTACTTGGCCCTGACATTCCCCTGTACTGGGGCTTACAAACATTGCTAGACCTAGGGCCTTTCTTCCCCAGCAATGGCTAACAAGGCCAACTTCTAATACATATGCTGCTAGAGACGTGAGCTCTGGGGGTTCTGATTAGTTCATATTGTTGTTCCATCTATAGGGTTGCAGACCCCTACAGCTCTTGGGTTCTCTCTCTGGCTCCTACATTGGGGACCCTATATTCTGCCCTATAGAGGCAAGCGTATTTCTTAGTTCAAGATCAGCCTGGGACAGAGCTTGTTTAGGCCCAGGCATAGTACAAATGGTAAGCTCATCACAGGATCCACCCATCTAAATTTGTCTTTGTTTACAAAGGTGGGCAGATCTCTGAATTCATTTGCAATGTTAACAAAATATGCTTTCTAGGAGTCAAGGGGCTAAGTTCATAAAATGCTGACTCATGGCATGATCAAATGGGAACATGAGGTAATGAATAAATTGATATATAAGTAAAAGTCTGGGCTTTGGTTTGCAAGAAAGAGCTATCCAGAGAGAACCAACTGAATAACTGTTTCAAGCAGAGAGCTGTCTCGGCTCGAGCTGAGATCTATCTGGAGAGCCATCTTAAGCAGAACACAGGCTATCAGCTTGTACCCTATGATTTGACTTTGAGTTGTTCTTTCACTGCTCCTGAAGATCACTTTATCAGGAAACCTCTCCAACCAGATATTTGACAAGAATCAACTCAGTATATTTAGTTGTAGGGGTGGTTCTGATGCTAAGGCCCTGCTCCCCAATTGGTTTTTGATCTGTCAGTAAAGAAAGCCATGGGAAAATTGCTGAGCAGAAGGAATAGGTGTGACTTCTGGGTTTCTGAAGACAAGTAGAGGGATGCAAAGTAAGAGAGACAGATCTTTTTGCCATCTTCTGATGGAGAATGGTTGAAGAGCCATGTGAGATCTCAAAATGGAGTGGCCACACAGGCTTCTCCTGCAGGTAAGTGGTCAGGTGCATTTAGCAGGGGCAAGATGTGACTAGCCATCAAAGTTTAGGGCAGCTGGGAGGTGCAGAACTGAGAGTAATGATAATGGAACACTTTTCAAGGTGGGAGATAGTCACATCCAGCAATTGTACCAAGAAGGCAAGTTGAAAACGAACAACGGTGTATTCTTTTTTTCATGAATTCAAGGGAAGCTGGGCAAGGGATGGTAGCATGGCCCAACTCAGGAGCTTAGGCAGGGTAATAAAAAGCTACACCCAGCCCACCATCTTTCCTCTGAGCCTAGCAGACACAGCTAGGGCCTGTCCTGTGCTTCCCACACCCCAGGACTTTAAGATCGCATAGGGGTTATGCATGAGTGGAGTGCAGCGGTTGTTTTGGGAGCAGTGGGTTAGCAGTTGCCCACAGGGGCAGGATCCTAGAACTCCGCCCCACCGGAGTCTGGGCCTCTCCCAGCCAGAGCACCACCCACCCTGCCACCTTTCCTCTGAGCCGATCAACTCCCAGGACTTTAAGAACACATCAGGAGCTCAGGGCTCCGGCCTCAGGCGCTGTGCACTCTCTTAGGCTCTTTTGGGACTCTCCAAGCTATCTCGGGACCTCTGGTGAGCAGGGGAACACAGCCTCTGTTCCAGCCCAATCTCCTGGAACCAGAGACACCAGCCAGGAGATTGATAGTGGCCCAGGGCAGAACAGCCCCTCCCAGTCTGGTCCGCCAAGCACCAACTCCGGTCTAGGGCCTCAGGCGCTGTGCACTCTCCTAGGCTCTTTCGGGACTTCCCAAGCTATCTCAGGACCTGAGGTGAGCAGGGGAACACAGCCTCTGTTCCAGCCCAATCTCATGGAACTTGAGACATCAGCCAGGAGATTGATAAAGGCTCAGGGCAGAACAGCGGGTCCTTTCTGGTCTGCACCAACACCAGGTCTCCTTGGGCAGGGATGGCAGGAGGTAAACGTAAGAACAGAAGCAACAGAATCCAAGGGTACTTGGCATCACCAGATCCAAACTCACCCACCACTTCAAGTCCTAGATACAACAGCAAACCTGAAAAGCAGGACATGGATATAAAGTCACTCGTCATGATGATGATGGAGGACTATAAGAAGGAAATACAGGAACAGATAAATATAAACACAGATAAACAACTAGAAGAATTTAAAGAAGAAATACGTAGAGAGTTACAGGAAAACAATACCAAAAAGGTGATGGAATGAAACAAAACCATCCAGGACCTAAAAATGCAAATAGAAACAATTAAGAAAAACCAAAAGGAGATAACCCAGGAGATAGAAACCATAGGAAAAAAATCAGGAGCCATAGATATGAGCATCAGCAACAGAATGCAAGAGATGGAAGAGAGAATCTCAGGCACAGAAGATTCTATAGGGAGCATAGACAAGACAATCAAAGAAAATGCTAAATGCAAAAAGATCCTAACACAAAATATCCAGGAAATCCAGGACACAATGAGAAGACCAAACTTAAGGATAATAGGAGTAGATGAGAAGGAAGACTATCAAACTAAAGGGCCAGCAAATATCCTCAACAAAATAATAGAAGAAAACTTTCCATACTTAAAGAATGAGATGCCCATAAACATACAAGAAGCCTATAGAACTCCAAATAGGCTGGACCAGAAAAGAAATTCCTACCGACACATAATAATCAGAACAACAAACGCACTAAATAAAGACAGAATATTAAAGGCAGCAAGGGAAAAAGGTCAAGTAACATATAAGGGCAGGCCTATCAGAATTACTCCAGACTTCTCACCAGAGACTATGAAAGCCAGAAGATCATGGACAGAAATTGTACAGACACTAAGAGAACACAAATGCCAGCCCAGGCTACTATACCCAGAAAAACTCTCACTTACCATAGACGGAGAAACCAAAGTATTCCACGACAAATTCAAATTCACACAATATCTTTCCACGAATCCAGCCCTTCAAAGGATAATAACAGAAAAACACCAATACAAGGACGGAAACTCTGCCCTAGAGAAAGCAAGAAAGTAATCCTTCAACAAACCTAAAAGAAGACAGTTACAAGAACAGAATCCCAACTCTAAAAACAAAAATGACAGGAAGCAACAATTACTGTTCCTGAATTTCGCTTAATATCAATGCACTCAATTCTCCGATAAAAAGGCATAGACTATCAGACTGGCTACACAAACAGGACCCGACATTTTGCTGTCTACAAGAAACACTCCTTAGGAAAAACGACAGACACTACCTCAGAGTGTAAGGCTGGAAAACAATATTCCAAGCAAACAGCCCGAAGAAAAAGCTGGGGTAGCCATTCTAATATCGAATAAAATAGACTTTCAACCCAAAATTGTCAAAAGAGACAAAGAGGGGCACTTCATACTCATCAAAGGCAAAATCTTCCAAGAGGAACTTTCAATTCTGAATATCTATGCTCCAAATGCAAGGGCAACCACTTTCATTAAAGAAACTTTAGTAAAGCTTAAAACACACATTGCACCTCACACAATAATAGTGGGAGACTTCAACACCCCACTCTCATCAATGGACAGATCCTGGAAACAGAAACTAAACAGAGACTCAGTCGAACTAACGGAAGCTATGAATCAAATGGACTTAACAGATATCTACAGAATATTTCATCCTAAAAC
>CACVCL010032590.1:0-15016 GCA_902729485.2 Mus minutoides | reverse complement strand
TTTTTTTTTTTTTTTTTTTTTTTTTTTTTTATTTATTATATGTAAGTACACTGTAGCTGTCCTCAGACACTCCAGAAGAGGGTGCCGGATCTCGTTACGGATGGTTGTGAGCCACCATGTGGATGCTGGGATTTGAACTTATCACCTTCGGAAGAGCAGTCGGGTGCTCTTACCCGCTGAGCCATCTCACCAGCCCTAAACCTTTTTTTTTTAAGATTTATTTTTTATTTATTATATGTAAATACACTGTAGCTGTCTTCAGATACTCCAGAAGAGGGCGCCAGATCTCATTACGGATGGTTGTGAGCCACCATGTGGATGCTGGGATTTGAACTTATCACCTTCGGAAGAGCAGTCGGATGCTCTTACCAGCTGAGCCATCTCACCAGCCCCTATTGTTTTTTTAGTTATCTTTTTTGTGACCAACCAAGTCTCACTGTGTTGTCTTGAGCATTAGCTGTGGACTTTATCAAGTGAGTATTTTCCAAATACAAGGATGGAATGGGGAGCAGCATTCGAGCCTGACCTGAGTTGCTGCCTGTGCCTGCCTCCCAGCTGTGCCTAATTCTGCCCCAGCCATACCTGCTCTCTGGGGGTGCTAGAGAATGTGGATGGTGGAATGGTAGCTGTGTGCAGGACACTGTCTTTTCTCAGCAGGGACATCTTCTGTGTGCTGTGAGACTGTCCTTTGATTCCCCATAAGCAAACCCAATAAATAGTGATCCACCAAGCTCTATGTGGGTGGAATTGTAGTGCCAGGGAGATGTTAGTGATTCCCCCACTCCTAGCCGGGGGTTGGGGTGAGGGAAGACAAGAGCTGATCTAATGCAGTTCACAGCAGTGTCTTTATTAGAAGGATCTCGGGGACCCCCTCAGTGCAGTGCCCCACTGCTTGCAAGCAGGACGTTTGGTGGCGGGGGAGCCCCAGATATCTACCAGGCAAGGCAAGTAATCAGCAAGCATGGTGGGGTTAGGCGGCTAAGTGTGCAAGCAGCTAACTGGACAGCTACTGTGGACTTTAACATAATTGGCTGGTGCTGGGAGTCATATCATAAACTTAATTTCTGCTCCAGTTAGGCAGGGGCTGGGCTTGTAATCTGGGTGTGCATGTTTGATGAGGGAATAACCTGGTCTTGTTGAGGATGTAAACCTGAGACACTAGCCTTGTTGGGGATTAGCCTAGAAACTGGAGCTAGGCTCAGGTTTTGTTGGTGGCAACTTGGAAACTAATGCTAGGTACCAACCTGCTTACCTGAGTTCAAACTTAGGTCAAGTTCTCTAAAATGTAGTCTGAATTTAAAAGATTTGGCCTCTTATCCCTCCCTTCCTCTTGTGACTAGAAGGCCCAATCATGGGACTTCCTGAAGCTTCAAGAAAATAGTAACAGGGTTTTTTGGCTTTGTGGTGTCCCTGGGGCTTGGGTAGGGCCCCATCAGTGGAAGACAAGAGGGAGTCTTATTTATTTTTTTCTTCTTCTCAAGTTTACAGCTCTATTTACCCATACCACCAACTCTGATGGCCCCTTATGGTTTCTTGGCTTTCTTCACAGAAGATGAGCTGGAGGCTGATTCCTGTCGTTTCCTCGAATTGGGTGTGAGGGGTGCACCCACGACATCAATGATGGTGTCCTTGGTAGAGTCCAGACCAAGTCCAGATTCAGACACTGTTGGCTCAGCAGAATCCGGGGTTGGTCCCACTGCTGCTGTGCCAGGGCCTCGTGCCGGTGCCACACCACCTGTAGCTCATATTCACAGTTGGCACAGGCCTGCTTGAGCTCATAGAGTAACACCAGGTTGCTCTGCAACTCATTGGACATATGCACCAGCTCCTCTGTAGGGGTAGGGCTCAGCTGTTCCAGCGCGCCTTGATCTTCTGACCCACAGAGCTGGGCAGTTTCATCCACTGCCTCCATAGAGTGATACCTGCTGACTTAAAATCTGGAAACTTGATGCCTGCAGTCTCAGGAACAGCTGGCTTCTGAGCCTTCTTTTGGGGTAGCTTCTTCTTGGGAGCTTTGCGTTCTGTGTGCCACTGCTCTGCAGTGGTGTCTGTTGCTATAATCAGTGTCTGTAGGTCTTAGCTGCGCTTCTCCTGCTCCCCCCCCCCCCCGCTTCAATCTTACACAGCTCCTGTAGCAGATACTCCTCCTCTGCCACCTGTTCTGGGGTTCCATTGTAAAGCCCCTCCAGCTGTTCCTTCCGCCATCTGTCATGCCCAGCATCAAACCCTGGTATTTTGATATCTGTGCCTGGCACAGCCCTCACGTTGGCAAGCTTGGCACAAGTGTAGCAGTACCTTTCCTTCAGGTCCTCCACAGAAAGTTTCTTGAACTGCTGGTGGTCATACTGATCTTGAATAACAACGAAGTGCAGATCAAATTGGTGGCTGAGGTCAAAGAGGTCTTTGACTTAGTCCATGCATCATCATGAGGGTAGAGTTGGTACTCCTGCTCTGAGTACACGGGCACCTTCACCACCTTACTGAACCTGGCAAAAGGCTAGTTCTTGCCTTCCTCTGCCGCTCATCGCCAGTGGAAAAACATAGCACCATCCTTTCGAGCTGGGTTGGTAAAAGGCATCCATTTCCAAGGTCGAACCTTCTTGGACCCCAATTTAGCCTTCACTGTTCGATACCCCTGACCAGTGTCATCGGACAGTAGTGGGATGCATCCTTTTTGTCAGAATAAAGCAAAGCATAGACCTCTGGATGCATGCCCTCAGGCCTCTTGCAGGTTGGCGTCTCTGAGGACTTTTTTTTTTTTTTTAAGATTTATTTATTTATTATATGTAAGTACACTGTAGCTGTCTTCAGACACTCCAGAAGAGGGCATCAGATCTCCTTAGGGATGGTTGTGAGCAACCATATGATTGCTGGGATTTGAACTCAGGACCTTTAGAAGAGCAGTCGGGTGCTATTACCCGCTGAGCCATCTCACCAGCCCCTCTGAGGACTTCTTAAGACTTTTTCTTATCCAGGTTGATAATATCCTTTCTGCCGATGGTCTCAGAGGTAGCATCTCCCTCTGGATTCCTGAGTTTTAGAATGTTTCGTACATCTGTTCCTGTAACCATCATGCCTGAGGGATGAGGTAGCACCCAGATGTCAAGGGTCAGTACCTGAGTCCTCCAGCTGTACTCCCTTCCCTCAAATTATCTCTCTCTGAAGAACCACAGATAGAAACTTCTGGCTGCGCAATAGTTTTTTGGTTTTTTGTTTTGTTTTGTTTGTTTGTTTGTTTTGGTTTTGGTTTCTTCGAGACAGATTTTCTCTGTATAGCTCTGGCTGTCCTGGAACTCGCTTTGTAGACCAGCCTGGCCTCGAACTCATAAATCTGCCTGCCTCTGCCTCTCGAGTGCTGGGATTAAAAGCATGTGCCACCACACCCGGCAGTCTTCAACTTTTCAAGAGCCTCTTTCACATCCTTGTTCCTCAGGCATTGAATCAAAGGATTCAACATTTGAATCACCAGGGTGTAGAACAATGATGTCATTTTGTCTTGATTTAGAAAGTAGGAAGAATTTAGACAGAAAAACCTGAAGAGCAGAGTTCCCAGAAAATTTGCAACAGTCAGGTGGGAGGGGCAGGTAGAGAAAGCTTTGAACATTCCATCAGCAGAGTAGATCTTGAAGACTGATGAAATGATGTAGCAGTAAGAGACAAGAAGTCCAGAAATTATGTTTAGTTCAATAAACCCCAAAATTGTGGAAATAGCTCATTCATTAGCCTCTGTATCTGAGCAAGATGTTAGTAGAAGAGAAGAAACATCACAAAAAAAGTGGTTGCTCTCACTGGACCCACAGAAACAGGGTTTCTGTGTTCTGGCCAGGGTTGTATGTATCAAGGTATCTGCTGTTCCCAACAGGTAAACTCCAGCCATCAGGAGGGAGCACAGCCTGCTGGACGTGTTCTCTGTGTAGAGCAATGGGTTACTGATGGCCTGGCATCTCTCATAGGCCATCACTGCCAGAAGTAGACAGAATCTATAAAGACACAGAGGTTGAAGAACTGCAGTGCACAGCCAACTGTTGAAATTGATTTCTCCTCAGCTAAAAGACTCACCAGCATCTTGGGTCCAATTGCTGTGGAATAGCAGAGGTAACAGAAAGAGAGATGGCTGAGGAGAAAGCACATGGGTGTGTACAGTTGAGTGTCCACTCCAATTAAGATGATCATCCCAAGATTGGCCAGAACATTGATGAGATAAACAAGTATGAATGTGGTAAAGAGGGCCACTTTCATTTCAGGGTTATTGGTAATTCCCAAGAAAATGAATTCATCCAGAGAGGAGTAATTTCTCTTGTCCATGTTTCTTGGATAAACTTTAAGAATTAAAAGGCAGATATTCAAAATACATTTATTATGCAGAAATTTTTTTAATTTTTATTTATTTTATCCTCAAATACACATATAATTATATTTCAATCTTCACATAAGATTGAATCATTTAATTTTAATAATCTCTCTCATATAACAATTAATATGCTTTGGAATCTAAAAACTATTCTTTCCAAATATCACCTACACATTAGTTTTCCAGAACTCTTGATTTCCTTAACAGGGATAATATATTCATATTATATTATCTTATAATCTTAAAAATAATATATATTCACCTCCTAAGCTAATGAGAATAAGTGGCAACATACTTAAATTTTAAATTCACTCTACTTAATATTCCAATATGTATAAAATTAATCCCTGGGGTGGGGATTTAGCTCAGTGGTAGAGCGCTTGCCTAGCAAGCACAAGGCCCTGTGTTCAGTCCTCAGCTCTGGAAAAAAAAAGACAAAAAGAAAAAAAAAAAGACAAAAAAACCTCAAATTATTCCCTAAACATCAATATTCTATGAAAAACTCTGAGTTTTAAAAGTGAGACCACTATTCCCTTTTTTTTTTTTAAAGATTTATTTATTTATTATTTGTAAGTACACTGTAGCTGTCTTCAGACACTCCAGAAGAGGGCATCAGATTTTGTTATGGATGGTTGTGAGCCAACATGTTGTTTCTGGCATTTGAAATCGGGACCTTAGGAAGAGCAGTCAGTGCACTTAACCACTGAGCCATCTCACCAGCCTGATGAATGTCTTTCTGGCATCTGGTAATTCAGGCAGAGTAATGAGCCAGAATATGGAGCCCTATTCCTAACCAAAAGATCAACTAATATTTTTCACTGTTAATCAGCAAAGTTTCTATTAATTAGTATATGATAAGCAACAAATAATTTCCCAAAACTTTTGTTTCCCAATATAATGGCTGGCCATCATACATGCATAATATTTGGAGGGGGTTGCATTTAAAACCAAAAGAAAAATCTTATAGTCATTCAATGGAAAAGACTAAAAAAAAATGGTGTAATTAACATGAAGTCACACATACATATGCACAGCTGAGGATACTGAGTATTTCACATTAGAAACACTGAAACAATGTGAGGATCAATGAAGAGTAACAAGATATATGGCTTTCTGCATATGTGCAATTATGTGAATTTTTATGATTTTCCAAGTGTGTGTGATTTAGAAAACATATGAAAATTAGAATATAGGCTTTATCTTTATAGGAGAATTTGCATATATATATATATATATATATATATATATATATATATCTTACTGAGAGTTGAAATTTACAATTTTTTATTTTAATATAATACTTCCATAATCTTTATCTTAAGAAAATTTTAGAAAAAGGTAATTAAAATGCAGGTAAACAAAACACAGTCCTTGAATTTATACATATATGTACACACAAATTAAAATTAATAAAGACGGGCTGGTGAGATATCTCAGCGGGTAAGAGTACCCGACTGTGCTTCTGAAGGTCCTGAGTTCAAATCCCAGCAACCACATGGTGGCTCACAACCATCTCTAATGAGATCAGACTTCCTCTTCTGGAGTGTCTGAAGACAGCTACAGTGTACTTACATATAATAAATAAATAAATATTTTAAAAAAAGAAAGAAAAACAGAACAAAGCCAGGCATGGTGGCGCAAGCCTTTAAAAAAATTAATAAAGACTAGTTTCTAATAATTTATTAAAATATGGTTTAATAGATACTGAGATAATCTTCATTACTGAGTATAAAATAGTATTTTAAATATATTTTACACATATTGACCGAGGTAGAATAAAATCATTCATTAATTTTAAAACTATATAGATCTTTTCTGAACAGGTATTTTTTTGTTTTTGTTTTTTTGTTTTTTTGTTTGTTTGTTTGTTTGAGACAGAATTTCTCTGTGTAGCCCTGGCTGTCCTGGAACTCACTCTGCAGACCAGGAGAAAAGGTAATTTTTTTTTTAAGATTTATTTTATTTATTATATGTAAGTACACTGTAGCTGTCTTCAGACACTCCAGAAGAGGGCGCCAGATCTTGTTACGGATGGTTGTGAGCCACCATGTGGATGCTGGGATTTGAACTTATCACCTTTGGAAGAGCAGTCGGGTGCTCTTACCCGCTGAGCCATCTCACCAGCCCCGAAAAGGTAATTTTTAATCTTAATTTATTGGATGAGGAGTCTCAGGAGTTGACCTGAGGTAAGCTGATTTTCCTTAGCAGAAAGGGGAAGGCAGCATTTTATTATGTCATGTACCACATGGGATTTATATCCTTGCAGCCTTTCCCCTTAGGATTTGTTGTTATAAAAACATGTTATTACTTTTACTCATGGTCTTTTACTCTCTTGTGAGTACATGACATTCCTCATTAAAGATGTAACTATACTCTCTTACTATAGTCATCAACTTGGTATGTCAAAATAAAACTTGGTATGGTGTTTCAAATTAAATTTATATTGGAAAATATGTAAAACATGTTGTTGAAAGAAGGCAAGCAATAGTCTCAGACATATTGAGGTAGTCATGTAGTGTTTCTAAGGCTAGGAAAACTTAGGCTTGGTGAGAAACCTTGTGTGTGTGTGTGTGTGTGTGTGTGTGTGTGTGTGTATAATGAATGTGCCACAACATAAATAAAATCACTAAAGAAGACAGTCCATCAATTAAGGAATTTTCCAGTTGAGATTGCTATGTCCATGTCTACGAGAAACTGTAACGAATGATATGAGATTGATAGGTACCATCCCTGGAATTGGTCCGGGAGGATAACTAAGCATGTCACTGAGTGAGCCAGTAAGTAGCATGCTTCTGTGGTGGCTGCTACAGTTTGTTTGTTTGTTTGTTTGTTTTGGTTTTGTTTTGGTTTTTCAAAACAGGGTTTCTCTATATAGCCCTGGCTGTCCTGGAACTCACTCTGTAGACCACGCTGGCCTCTAACTCAGAAATCTGCCTGCCTCGGCCTCCTGAGTGTTGGGATTAAAGGCGTGCGCCACCATGCCCGGCTGCTGCTACAGTTTATATTTGGGTTCCAGAACTGATTTCCATTGATTATGGACTATGATGTTGAAGTACAAGGTGACAGAAGCCTTTCACTCCTACCCTAAACAGGACAACATAGAACAAAATCGGACATTAGTTGTGAACTTCCTTATACTTAACTCGAGAGATGTGGTTCTAAAAAGATATGTAGGAAAGATCAGTAGGAAAGTAGAAAGACCTACCTAAGTCTTTTGTCATCAAGAGAAATGTATGAGCCAGGCGTGGTGGCGCACGCCTTTAATCCCAGCACTTGGGATGCACAGGCAGGTGGATTTCTGAGTTTGACGCCAGCCTGGTCTGCAGAGTGAGTTCCAGGACAGCTAGGGCTATACAGAGAAACCCTGTCTCGAAAAACAAAAACAAAACAAAACAAAAACAAAAAACAAAAAACAAAAACAAAAAACTAAAAACAAATAAAACAAAACAAAACCAAAAAAAAAAAAAAAGAGAGAGAGAGAAATGTATGAAGAGTCCCATGAACTAGACATGTAGCTTCAAGATTTGGTGTTTGGCCTGTTGAATTTTGCTATATTTGTTTGTTCATTTTTCCTTTTTCTTGTCTTTTCTTTCATTTCTTTTCTTTTCTTTCTTTTTTCTCTCTCTGTCTCTGTCTCTCTCTTTGAATCATTTGTGGTTCCAATTGTTCTATTTTGGACTAGAAATATTTAATCTTTGGCAATGTGTTGAAAATATGTAACTTGATTTTGCTGTTGATGATTATTTCCTACATTGGAAGTCACAATTAAGAATTTTAAATCCGGGCTGGTGAGATGGCTCAGTGGGTAAGAGCACCCGACTGCTCTTCCGAAGGTGATAAGTTCAAATCCCAGCATCAACATGGTGGCTCACAACCATCTGTAACGAGATCTGGCGCCCTCTTCTGGAGTGTCTGAAGACAGCTACAGTGTACTTACATAAATAAAATAAAATAAATCTTTAAAAAATTAGTTTAAAAAAAGAATTTTAAATCCATAAAGTGATGAAAAATTAGTAAATAGTGAGCTTTTTGATGTTTGTATGAATGCATTTTACATTGTGATAGTGTTACAAGACTATAGAAACAAGTTATGTAAAGCTACCTTAATATTAATAGGTTGACAAGGTGTAGGGATACAATGGTTATTGTTGACAATTTGAAAGAAACTATAACCTCTTAGGATATAACCCCTTGAACATAATATCCTATGAGCAACAGTTAAAAATAAAATCATAGATTACTGTCTCCCGTTAATATAGATTCAAAACATTTCTAATTAAATACTAGCAAATTTTATTAAATTGTTCATTAAAGCTATCTTCATCTTGATCTAGGTGAATTTATTTATGCAAGACAAAAGTAGTTAAAGAAATGAATGTCAAAAATGAGTTACATTAACAATTACAGAAGTTGGAAATAAAGTATTTGTGTTCAGGAGTTGCTCTAAAAACCATACAAACACCTACCTCAGTTAGACTGTGATATTTTATTGAAGACATACCTCAGGACTGATCGATCGATCAGGGATACATCTCACAGATTGTACAGTTGAAAACCATGAGCCGGTACAGTGTTCAGGGCAAGTTTATATAGGGGAAAATAACATATTAAGTCATAAACAGACACAGAGTGGGCTGCCCAAGCAGATACTGCTTGGGCTGAGAGGGTGGTTGGTCTTTTACCAAGTTTCTTTAGTAGTTTAGACATAACAGTTCAAATTAACCTCTATCTACCCTAGCTCTGAGTGAAGGCCATAGTTGGATGAATTACAACAACAACAATAATAATAATAATAATAATAATAATAATAATAATAATGTCTCAGAACATAACAGGATGTATGAGCAGACTGACCTCGCTCTGAGCCAAACTAGTTTTCTGTTTCTATAATCAGGCCTCCTTTTATGCTGGCAATATGGGATAGATGGCAGGCCAAAGCAAAATGGGTAATTTTATGCCACTTAAGTAATGCCAAGAAAGCAGGTCAGAGAAGCAGGCTTCAACATAAAGATCATCTCAATAAATACAAAGAAGGAAATCTACTGATGGACCAGACTGACTCCACCTAAGGATCAACAGCCATTTTGTTACTTCAAAGTAAGTTTCAGTTTACTGTGAATCAAAATGTATATTTTCTGGTATTTAAATGTATATTTTCTGGTGCCACATACTGACCTTCACTCTATGAAATAACACAAAACATTCTGCCAAGTTATCTTAAACTTCTATATGCTTCTGAATTTCACTTACCAAGTGTCTATGTCATCAAATTTATTCTTTAAACACCTAGTTTATGTGTTTGTCCAATAAAATAAAAGCCTAGAAATTTAACAAGCTGCAGAACTATTGAACTTTAGGGGGAAACAGTTCTTAGAGTATCTTTGCTGTGCCCGGAATTAAATTTTGATTAATTTGATCAAAATTTGTATCATTTTCTTTACTGTCAGTTGGTGGGTTTAGCACTACAAATGTCACCTAAACCATTACCAGCATATAGGGTTAAATTAATATCATCTTAGTAGATGTAAATAAAACTAATAAAATTCTAAACTAACAAAATTCTATGGTCATTTAGAGGAACATTTTTTTTCCTTGTTCTAGTCAACCCTGATCGCTCTGGCCTGTCCCGCTCACGCAGGTCGGCCCTGCTCTCTCCGGTCCAAAGATTCATTTATTATTATTCATAAGTACACTATAGCTGACTTCAGACGCACCAGAGGAGGGCTTCAGATCTCATTACGGGTGGTTGTAAACCACCATGTGGTTGCTGAGATTTGAACTCATCACCTTTGGAAGAGCAGTCAGGTGCTCTTACCCACTGAGCCATCTCACCAGCCCCAAGAGGAACATTTTGGAAAGATTAGTTATTGAAGGAATTATCATCAACATAACAAAGATCATACATTCAATGAAAATACTAATTATAATCAGAATCTAGCAAAAAACCTGTGTGGTTTCCATGACAGCTCAGGGTGAGCACAACAATGATCTTTCACCTTGACATTTTATTTCAAAACAAATCCCTGAAAATTCAGTCAATGCATTAATTATAAATGATGAAGTGAAAGTATGTCTGATTACTATACTAATAAATGTGACGAAAAATTCACCGGAATTAGATAGTGGCAGGAGCTATGGATGAGATTATGGAGATTCTGAAAAGACATGTGAATTTTAAAATTCACATATTATAGGGCTTGATAGATGTTGTTTGTATATCTTGCTAGTGCAAAAAGATAACTACCTGACTTTGGGCCCTACCACTCATATGACAGCTGACAATCTCTTGTAACTTTGGATATAAGAGATCCAATGCTCTCTTCTGCCCTCTGTTGGTATTAAACACTCAGGCAGGACACATAAACTCAGGGAAAAAACAGACACAGAAAATGAAAATAAAGATTTTTTTTAAAGTACAGTGTTTCTTCGAAATGAGATAATAAAGCAAATAATTTAATGCTGAGGAAGAAATGCATAAGAAAAGAGAGTTGGGATTGATTAAATGTGACTGTTTAAATTTTGAGTTACTTGATTTTGACTTTGGAGAGAAAAGTTTAGTCATCTAATATATCATAATATGAGTGTGTGTATGTGTGTGTTATGTTGTAGTATCCATATTGAAATTGAGTAATTAATGAAAATAGTAAACACTACATGCTACATCTTTGCTAAAGATAATGATGGGCTTATAGAGAAAATATAGAAGAAACTAATCACTCATGAGAAATCCTGGGGGAAGTGATTTCACAACCTTCAGTCCCCAGTGACAATTGGAACAATAAAACATCACCATCACAGTGTTCAGGCACCTAAGAGCTACTCTTGTGAGGTAAGTTCCTATATCTCTATCTTTAGAACCAGGGTAAAGGAAAACAATTTCAATTTATTTCTTATTAAACAGATGTTTCCATAATTATTCTTCTGTCTGCTCAACTTAAAAAAAAATTACTAAGTGTAATGAATGAAAATAATTTTTAAACAGAATGATGAATCTCAAATATCTTCAGAATATCAGCAACATAGCATTTGGACTATTTTAATCTTAGTATTCTAGTCTTCTTCCTATTTCCTCTAAGGTTATACTCATATATATATTTAAGTGATTTAAATATGAAATATAAATGGTTGGCTTAATGTGTCACAAATAATGCATGCCATGTTGGAATACATGAAATTATTAAAATATTAAAAACAATTACAATATAATAATAAATATTAAAATTTATTTCAATAATAATTACTATAGTAATCATCGTATATGATATTCTGAAGCTATTTGAGACTCATCAATCTGTTTAAAAATTATTTTCATTCATTACACCTAGTAAATTTTTAAGTTGAGCAGACAGAAGAATAATCATGGAAACATCTGCTTATAAAGAAATAGATTGAAATTGTTTTTAATATTTTAAAAATTTCATGTATTCCATTGAATTGTTGTCCAAGGAATTATGAAATAAATTCCATATTATTTACATAATCTAAAAGGCAATCATTTACTTTCTACTGTCCATCTAAACACATGTATACAGGTATACATATGTTATTATGTTTCACGTGTGCATAAAAATAAACATATTTGCAAGTACAAAGCAGGTGGATTTTAAAACATTTATTATACTTAATTGAAATTGCTGGTTTTCATTGTGATGAAAACTTGAGTACTGAAATTCAACTGTATGTGATAAATTCTTTGGATACTGCTTGTCTTTAGAAATCTAACTCATTAATTTCATTATCCATTGGTACTAGAACACTGCTACTGTTTGGTAAGGAGTACTACTGTAAAACATAATGGATATAGGAAACTGTTCCTTGAATATATATATATATATATATATATATATATATATATATATATACACTACATAATAGAATCTTGCTGTCAATTTACGAGTGAGGGCATGAAAGAGGGTTGATGATGTAAGGATACAGGTCTAGCTGGATTAAGAAAAGGGAGGGAGAAGTGGTATAAGTTTATTTAAATTAAAGACACTTTAAAATATAACAAGACAAAATGAAAGTGACTAAACATCTTATTTGTTAGTAGCAAATGTTTATGTTCTACACTTTTATAATCAAACAAATGTAGTTACCATAGTTATCAATCACTGACTTTCTCTAAACCAATACTAAAACAATCAAGAATAAATTTCTAAACTGATTTGAATAATTAATATCTTAAAGAATAAAAATAATATTATCTAAAACTATAGCCTAAGTCTAACATTTGTTTTTATTTCATATTGTACAAAGATCAAGTGAGTATGAGTATATATAAATCTATCTAATGTAATAGTTTACTTAAACCTTTTGTACATTAGAGAATATGTATAAAGTCCTGGACCTCTACTGATGGATAGTTTCAGTTTCTTGACTGTCTATCCCAGATATTGATCATTTTGTTACTGAAAAAAAAAAGGTTAAGAAAGTGTTTCAGGAAAGAAACAGGACTCAGGAATTTTTATAGTATATATTAGATGAGAAATGAGTTAAGTATAATCTACCTCACAAATACACTGTTGATATCCAGCAATAAAAATATTTTTTTAATATTTTTACTTATAGACTGGAAGAAAGAATGGATATAGGAAACTGTTCCTTGAATGAATTCATTTTTGTGGGAGTTACCAATAACCCAGAGATGAAAGGGACACTCTTTACCATATTTCTCCTCATCTATCTCATCAATCTTATGGGAAATATTGGAATGATCATTTTGATCAGAATGGATCCCCAGCTCCACACACCCATGTACTTTTTCCTGAGCCACCTTTCTTTCTGTGATCTCTGCTATTCCACAGCAATTGGTCCCAAGATGCTGGTAGATATCTTTGGCAAGAACAAGTCGATTCCCTTCTGGGGCTGTGCTCTGCAGTTCTTCATTTCCTGTACCTTTGCAGATTCTGAGTGTGTGTTGCTGGCAGTGATGGCCTTTGATAGATACCAAGCCATTAGCAACCCCTTGCTCTACACAGCAAACATGTCCAGCAGGGTGTGTTCTATGCTCATGACTGGAGTTTACCTGGTGGGAGCATCAGATGCTTTGATACATACAACTTTGGCATTCCGCTTGTGTTTCTGCGGATCTAATGAGATTAACCATTTCTTCTGTGATCTACCTCCACTTTACCTTCTCTCCTGCTCAGATACTCAAGTAAATGAGTTAGCATTATTTACTATTTATGGCTTCCTTGAACTGAGCACCATCTCAGGAGTCCTTGTTTCTTACTGTTACATCATCTCATCAGTCTTAAAAATACGTTCATCTGAAGGGAGGTTCAAAGCTTTCTCCACCTGCACCTCTCACTTGACTGCAGTTGCTATTTTTCAAGGAACTCTACTCTTCACATATTTTCGACCAAGTTCTTCTTATTCCCTTGATCAAGACAAAATGACATCTCTATTTTATACCCTTGTGATTCCTATGCTGAACCCACTGATTTATAGTTTAAGGAACAAGGATGTGAAAGAAGCCTTGGGGAAAATGAAAAGCAAAAGGTAGTTTTAAATATTTATTCAGAATGCATACCACATTTCTTTATTCACATAAAAGTTTTAGCTATCCACTATGTTTTCCAGGCTGGCTTTGAAATTGTGAATTCTTGACTCAGTCTTCCGCATCTATTTATCTTTAATTGATTATATTAAATGTATTAGATGTATGCAGAGACTTATTTGACTGAATTAAAAGATTCATTTGGGTGTTTGTTTGTTTGTTTTTAATTTACTTGTTTTTTCTTTTATGAATGGGTACACTGTAGCTGTTTCCAGACACACCTGAAGAGGGTGTCAGATCTCATTACAGATGGTTGTGATCCACCATGTGATTGCTAGGAATTGAACTAAGGACCTTTGGAAGAGAAGTCAGTGCTCTTAACTCTGAGCCATCTCTCTAGCCCCAAAAGATTCATTTGTTAAGTCATAATAATCTTGTAAATGCTTTGTTAACTGTAACAAAATTTGTGTCAGATATTTTTTCTTCCCCTCCCCCCCCCCTTTTTTTGGTGTTTTAGAGAGTGTTTCTCTGTGTAGCCCTGGCTGTTCTGGAACTCACTCTGTAGACCAGGCTGGCCTCCAACTCAGAAATTCACTTGCCTCTGCCTCCCAAGTGCTGGGATTAAAGGTGTGATCCATCATTGCCCAGAGAGATATTCTTTCAACATGATAAGGTAGAAATCCTTTGCTTAAGGACCAATTGTGTAATTCATATTATGAACAACTGCACTGCGTATTTTACATGAAAAGTGGAAAGAAAGAAAATATCAATTGAATGCTAAAGTAATGCTCATAGCCATCTAAATATATAAACAAATAAACTCTTCACACTTGTAATCCCTGCAGCAATAAAATTTCAAGTGCTTATTTATTCATAACTCCTGAACTGCTAAAATCCAACTATATGAGACTAAAATAACAAATTAATAATGATTAATGAATTATTACTTTAGTGATGTTCTTCAACAGCTTTTTATATATTTTATTGATGTTATTTGGGTGGCAATGCAGACATAAATATGCTGAATTGAATGGAATCATTGCTAATGCGCTACCAACTTAGCAATTATAATAAAGCAAAGTGAAAGACTGAAGATGTCCGTGTATTTGTCTTGCACAAGGGTTTTATTAGCAAGATCATCTTGTCTAGTACATGTCAGAAAGACC
>CACVCL010032589.1:0-15021 GCA_902729485.2 Mus minutoides | reverse complement strand
GCCAAGTTTGCAAAGGGCAGGAACAATCCTTGGCCTCTCATCAATAAAAGAGAAAACACTGCACAAAGACTGATGGAGGTAGAGCAGACCTATACCGGAAGAAGAAGAAGAAGAAGAAGAAGAAGAAGAAGAAGAAGAAGAAGAAGAAGAAGAAGAAGAAGAAGAAGAAGAAGAAGAAGAAGAAGAAGAAGAAGAAGAAGAAAAACCACTGAACTCAGAGCGTATATAAGGACAAGCAAAGGAGCTGGGGAGTGGAGTGTAGGCACCATCACCAGAAAGACGTGGTCCTGACAGACAGACAATTCTATTCCCTATCAAAATGAAGCTGCTGCTGCTGCTGTGTTTGGGACTGATCCTAGTCTGTGTCCATGCAGAATTCAGTTCTATGGGAAGGAACTTTGATGTAGAAAAGGTAGGATCAGTGAAGAGTAACTTCTGACTCAGAATGAGCTTTGGGGAACTCTTGAAGCCAAGTAGGTCCTTTGAATGGATAGGTATAGTGCCCCAATCTATTAGACAAATGAATGGCTCCAGACCTTGAAGTAAGACCAGCTATTCAGGTGTAACAATGTTTGGAGAACTCTGGTCTCACTGAGAGGTAGAGACAGTATGCTAAGTATTGTGACAACTGGCATGAGATGTACCCCTGTGCATGCTCAGGCCCTAACCCATAGGGTGTAGTTCAAGTGGAAACATGCATGTGGTATCCATGCTCCTTCTCCATTAACCATTTGATTATCTATTACAGATTAACAGGGAATGGTATACTGTTATCCTGGCCTATGACAAAAGAGAGAAGATAGAAGAACATGCTAAAATGCTCCATGTGACACTGAACCAAGATCTCATAACCAGGGGTTTTTCAAAAGTCAGAGACAAGAGTTGGTGACAGGAATTAATTCACTAGGAGTTTGATAAGGAAAGATCAGAGACACTTCTGAAACAACATTAATGAGGCAGTATATCACAAGTTAAGATTATGTGATCATGACTTAAATTTTTCTTACTTGTTGTTAGCCAAAGAAATCCACGCCTTTCTACTTGCGTTTTCCTGCAGTAAAGACTATAGTAATAATTCTCTTTTGTGGTACTGGGAACCACATCAAGCAACATTACAGAATGCTAATTTGAGGCAGATGTTGGAAATCTGGCTGATAATCGACACCACTGGCTGATGCATGGCACTTGTGAAACTTGGAAGTAGTTTCAGTTGTAATAAGAATGAGAAGTGATTGTCGTTTTCTTTATTTTAAATAATAGGGAAATTGATGATTGCTAAAGAATCATATATAAAGGAAATTGTGTAAATAAAAGCCTTTCACTAATTTTACAAAAATGGTCAAAAGTGAAATGGAATCAGAAACTAGAGATATGTATAGTGCAGTGGGTCAAGAAGCCAGCCAGTTCAAAATCCCTTACACACCAGCTCACTCTGTTTTACATTATAGACAGACAGTGCTCTGAAATGACTTTGGTTGCTGACAAAACAGAAAAGGCTGGTGAATATTCTGTGACATGTGAGTATATAAAATGTCTATATATCTATCCACAAGATGATTAGTAAACTATAATACCTTTAGTGTGTGTGTGTGTGTGTGTGTGTGTGTGTGTGTGTGTGTGTGTGTTGGCATTTGAACACAGGAATTTGCACCTAATAGCTAACACCCTGTGGCAGGCAAGTGGCATATGTAGGGGGAGATGAAATCTATATGATACTGCCAGTTGGCTAGCAGAGGTGCACATCGCTCAGGGTGTAGCAGCAGATATGTGATAAAGCAAGCTTATAAAAGGTAGAAACATGTTGCTTGAAGCTGCTGAGAGAGGTAGGTAAGGCTAGGAGAGGATGAGAGAGTGGTGCTCCTGTGGCTGACTGTTCACTAGTGGTCTGGACCTCTCAGAGTCCATTTTCTTAGAAGTTACTTCCTGAAGTTCAGAAAGCTATAGTCAGAAAGGCTCAGACACTTCACCCATTTGTTCCAGGATATGTATTTTTATGATTTTATGTTTGGGGTAGAACAAGAAAAGAGTTTCCATCATTTCTGCAGAACAAAGAATTTCTGAGCCATGTTCCATTTCCTCCACAGATGATGGCTTCAATACATTTACTATACTTAAGACAGACTATGATAATTATAATATGTTTCATCTCAAAAACGAAAAGGATGGGGAAACCTTCCAGCTGATGGCGCTCTATGGTAAAGTGTTTGCACACAGACACTGATCTTGGGGTGGGAAATGAAGAAAGAACTTCTAGCTTTAATACAGTCTTCCCAGCTTGGTCCTGCCTCTTTCTCACCTCCTGAAGATTGATGCTCACCTTCGTCATCCCTCGCACATAGTGATGGAAACACTCTTTAATCTCTCAGTGTGACAGGAGTATTTCTATGGATGCCAAATCCAGGATAGATCATACCCATGCCTGTCAATCATGTTGCCAACCATTTTCCCATCCTTTGGGGAAGCCCCTGTCCCCTCACTCAGGCTGTGGTCAATGCACATGACACAGCTGCTATACTCAGTGTTGCTCTTCTCACAGGCCGAGAACCAGATTTGAGTTCAGACATCAAGGAAAAGTTTGCAAAACTATGTGAGGAGCATGGAATCGTTAGAGAAAATATCATTGACCTATCCAATGCCAGTAAGTCATGACTCATTTATTTTTCTCAACTTGAACATTTTATCATGGAGGAAACAAACCCAGTTGGCTACAAGTCATTTTTGAACACTGGAGAGTCCTATCCTTTCTCTTGGGGAAATAAAGTGGACCTGGTACCTGAACATGTTCTTATTCTCACACTACAGATCGCTGCCTCGAGGCCTGAAAATGAATAATGGCCTGAGCCTCCAGGTGGGAAATATCCAATGAGAGCAAGGAGGGGGTTGGTGGTCATGGAGAGGCAGTTCCAAAAGTATTAGTGTTCTGTGCCCAAATTACAATTAAAATAGTTTGATACGAAATCTTTGAGGAAAGCTTTAAAATTGGATTTGAATAATCTGGATTTGTGATCTATTCCTACTTTGAGCTTTGAAGTAAAGTGACCTAAGCACTGTGGCAAGAAAACAAGGATTTGAGGTTTTCATAGTTGCTGTATGGTTATGTAAAAAAGGGTCAACGATGGGTTCAATATCATTAACAGACAGAGTATCAGGATGTGGTATAGCTGCTCTTCAGTGTCTGTGGTCCCCCTCTATCCAACTCAAGATAATAATATCTTAATCTAAACTCCATATATACTTGGCTTCTTACCTGGGAGAGGAAGGACCTACCCGATCACCAATTCTCAACCAGTCTGGAAAGGAGAGTCCTCTGGCCCTCCCTTCTCATCTAGACCAAGACTTCACTCATATAATGTGTGAAGTCTTTAAATGTAGCCAAAGCTTTTATCATTACTCCACAATCACCTACCATTCTTCAGAGCATCTTATGACAAATCTTGTGGAAACAAGCCACAGATTCCATTATGGTCATTTATTCTGACTTTCATCCCTGTGTTCTGGCAAATAATTCCAGTTAGATTGCAAGGGAAGATCCATTTCTTCATCCCCTTAGTTCTATATAATAGAATGTCTCTCTTTCCCAAAGTCAATCCAAGAAATGCTTAATGAGTTTCTGTATTCTTTCTTCCTGGCTTACACAGTGTTGAGTAGAGACTTCTCACCAGGACTCCAGCATCATCCCTTCCTATCTGTAGAGCATCCAGTGAAAAGTCCTGTAATCTGCTTTCCATCCAGTCTCACAGAGAATTGCAATCCCAGTCTCTCCAGCATGTTACCTAGAATAACACATCAAGAATCAAAACTTTCTTTAAATTTCTCTTTGACAGAAACATGATAATTCTCCATGAGTTTCTTCCTCTTCCTGTTCAATAAATAATTATGCTTGTAATTAAATATATGTCTCTGTGTCCAGAAAAAATGTGGGGCTGACAATGAATGAGAGGACCTCCTGAGTCCTGTACCCATGATCCTTCCTAATGGCCCTAAGTGTAACCTGAGTTTCAGGATTTTGCCTCCCCTGCAGCAATCCCAAGCCCTGAGGAGTACTGCCTGCTCTTTAGCTCTCCTGCTCTAGTGCTTCATGAGTACCATGGGAGCATGACTCTTGCTGCACAATTCCTCCATCCATAGTCTCTTTTCTAACAGAGCATAGGAGAGACTCATATTTCTAAGGCTATGCCTACTCAATATGTTTCAGGACATGGTGGGTAGGTGGGCTAAAGTGGGGGAGGTTTGGTGATTAGAATCCTATTAGATACAGAGAAAAAGTGTCTAGCTCTCCATAGCATACTCTGGCCCCTAGAACAAGAGATTAAATTGGTTCAACTCAGGACACATGAAACGAGTTCTTGCTGTAGTTTGCTAAAAGATGGCAAAACACTATTGAGAAACCCAAGCAATTGTGATGAAACACCTCCCTCCCCACAACTGCCCTGATGGGTGGGTCCCAATCATTCTCTGACCAAATCCTCCTAACTGGCTTCAACTACATCCACTGACTACCATGCCCAGCTTTTCATTTTTAGTCTTGGCAAAAATTTAAGAGACAAAAAAATTTGTTCCCAACTAAGCTATCATTGGTAATCTATATGTAGTTAAGTAACAGTCCCAATACAGGACTATGTTGAAGGCACAAAAGGCTTGAAAACGCTACCATACCTCAAAAGACCACAACCCAGAGAAAGGTACAGAAAATCTTTTGTTATTCCCAGATCAACATGGCAGCTTGAGTTCACCCTAAATCCTCTCCCTTTCAACATAAACCACTTTGTAGAAATGAGATGTGAAATAGTGAAAACGTTCAAAGTCAAGGAAGAAATTCAAAATCTCAGAAAGAGGAATACCTTTGAAAAGGAAGAAGATCTTGGGCATGGTGGCACATGCCTTTAATTGCAGAACGTGGGACGCAGAGGCAGAGTCAGAGGCAGGCCAGTTTTTGAGTTTGAGGCCAGCCTGATCTACAAAGTGAGTTCCAGGACAGCCAGGACTATACAGAAAAGCTCTGTCTCTAAAACAAACAAACAAACAAACAAAAAAAGACATAGTAGATAGAATCTCAGGTACAGAAGATACCATAGAAAACATTGACACAACAGGCAAAGAAAATGCAAAATGCAAAACGCTCCTAACTCTAAACTTCCAGGAAATCCAGGACACAATGAGAAGACCAAACCTAAGGATACTAGGTATAGAAAAGAGCAAAGATTCCCAACTTAAAGGGCCAGTAAATATTTTCAACAAAATTATAAATGAAATCTTACTTGACCTAAGGGGGGGGGGGTGAAGATGCCTATGAGCACACAGGAAGCAGACAGAACACCAAATAGATTAGACCAGAAAAGAAATTCCTCCTGTCACATAATAATAAAAACACCAAATGCACAAAACAAAGAAAGAATATTAAAATAGTTAGGGAAAAAGGTCAAGTACCACATAAAGGCAGGCCTATCAGAATTACACCAGAATATCAGAATTACACAAGACTTCTCACCAGAGACTATAAAGGCCAGAAGATACTGGAAAGACATCATACAGACCCTAAGAAAACACAAATGCCAGCCCAGGATACTATACCCAGCAAACTCTCAATTACCATAGATAGAGAGAACAAGATATTCCATAATGAAAACAAATTTACACAATATCTTTCAACAAATCCAGCTCTTCAAAGGATAATAAAATGCAAAACTCCAACAAAAGGAGTGAAACTTCACCCTAGAAAAGTCAAGAAAGTAATCTTTTAACAAAACAAAAAGAAGAAGCCATCTTAACATAATTCCACCTCTAACAGCAAAAATAATATGAAGCAACAATCCCTATTCCTTAATACCTTTTAATATCAATGGACTAAATTCCCTAATAAAAACACATAGACTAACAGACTGGATACTTAAGAAGGAACCAACATTTATCTGCAAACCCACATCAGTGACAAACACAGAAACAACCTCAGAGTAAAAGGCTGGAAAACAATACTCCAAGCAAATGGTCACAAAAATGAAGCTGAAGTAGCCATTGTAATATCAAATAAAATTGACTTTCATCCAAATTTATAAAAAAAGATAAGGAAGGACACTTCATACTCATCAAAGGAAAAATTCTACCAAGAAAAGTCTCAAAATTCTGAACAAAAATGTTCCTAATGCAAGGCCACCCACATTCATAAAAGAAACTTTACTGAAGCTCAAAGCACCCATTGCAACTCACACAATAATAATGGGAGATTTTAACACCCCACTCTCATCAATGGACAGATCCTGGAAACAGAAAATAAACAGAAACACAGTGAAACTAACAAAAGTTATAAACCAAATTGATTTAACATATATATGTTGATCATTTTATCCAAAAGCTAAAGAATATACCTTTTTCTTAGTACCTCACAGTACTTCTCCAAAATTGACCATATAATCGATCAAATAACAGGCCTCAACAGCTACAAGAAGATTGAAATTATCCCACCCATCCTATCAGATCACCATGGACTAGGGCTGGTCTTAAATACCAATGAAAACAATGGAAAGTATACATACACATGGGAGCTGAACAACACTCTACTCAATGATAACTTGGTCATGGAAGAAACAAAGAAAGAAATTAGAGAGTTTTTAGAATTTAATGAAAATGAAGCCACAACATAACCAAACTTATGGGACACAATGAAAGCAGTGTTAATAGAAAAACTCATAGCTCAGAGTGCCTCCAAAAAGAAACTGGAGAGACCATACACTACCAGCTTGACAGTACATCTGAAAGATCTAGAACAGAAGAAGCAAATACACCCAAGAGAGTAGACAGCAGGAAATAATCAAACTCAGAGCTAAAAATCAACCAAGTAGAAACAAAAAGAACTATTCAAAGAGTCAACCAAACCTAGAGTTGGTTCCTTGAGAAAATCAACAAAATAGATAAACCCTTAGCTAGAATAACTAGAGGGGATATAGACAGTATCCTAATTAACAAAATCAGAAATGAAAAGGGAGACATAACAACTTAAATTGAAGAAATAAAAAAAAAAAACCATCAGATCCTACTTTAAAAAAATAAAAACATATACTCAACAAATAGACAAATCTGGATGAAATGGTCAATTTTCTAGACAGATACCAGGTACTAAAGATAAATCAGGATCAGATAAATGATCTACAGAGTCCCTTATGCCCTAAAGAAATAGAAACAGTCATTAATATTCTCCCAACAAAAAAATCCAGGACCTAATGGGTTTGGTGCTGAGTTATACTAGACCTTCAAAGAAGACATAATACCAATACTCCTTAAAGTAATCCAAAAAATAGAAACAGAAGAAATGCTATCAAATTTGTTCCATGGAGCCATAATTATCTTGATATTTAAACCACAGAAAGAACCGACAAAGAAAGAGAACCTCAGGCCAATATTCCTTATGAATATTGATGCAAAAAATAGTCAACGAAATTCTCAAAAACCTAATCCAAGAAAGATCAAAATCATCAACAATCATGATCAAGTAGGCTTTATCCCAGGGATGTAGGGAAGGTTAATTATAAGGAAATCCATCAACATAATCCACTATATAAACAAACTCAAAGGAAAATGATACACATGATTATTTCATTAGATGCTGAGTAAGCATTTGACAAAGTCCAACACCCATTCATGATAAAAGTCTTGGAAAGATCAGGAATTCAAGACCCATACCTAAACACAGTAAAAGCAATATACAGCAAACCAGTAGCGAACATTAAACTAAATGGAGAGAGACTTGAAGCAATCCCACTAAAATCAGAGACTAGACAAGGCTCCCCTCTCTCTCCCTACCTATTCAATATAGTACTCCAACTCCTAGGCAGGGCAATTAGACAACAAAAGGAGGTCAAAGGGATGCAAATTGGAAAGGAAGAAGTCAAATTATCACTATTTGCAGACGGTATGAGAGTGTACCTAACTGATGCCAAAAATTCTACCAGAAAACCCCTACACCTGATAAACAACTTCAGCAAAGTGGCTGGATATAAAAATTAACTCAAACAAATCAGTGGCCTTTCTCTACACAAAGGATAAACAGGCTGAGAAAGAATGTAGGGAAACAACACCCTTCACAATAGTCACAAAATATAAAATACCTTGGTGTGACTCTAATTAAGCAAGTGAAAGATCTGTATGACAAGAACTTCAAGTCTCTGAAGAAAGAAATCAAAGATCTCAGAAGATGGAAAGATCTCCCTTGTTCATGAATTGGCAGGAATAATATAGTAAAAATGGGCATCTTGCCAAAAGCAATCTACAGATTCAATGTAATCCCTATCAAAATTCCAACTCAATTCTTCATAGAGTTAGAAAGAGCAATTTGCAAATTCATCTGTAATAAAAAACTAGGATGGTAAAAACTATTCTCAACAGTAATAGGACTTCTGTGGGGATCAACATCTCTGACCTCAAGGTGTACTACAGAGCAATTGTGATTTAAAAAAAAAAAACTGCATGGCACTGGTACAGAGACAGGCAGGTAGATCACTGGAATAGAATTGAAGACCCAGAAATGAACCCAAACACCTATCTATGGTCACTTGCTCTTTGACAAAGGTACTAAACCATCTAGTGGAAAAGACAGCATTTTCAACAAATAGTGCTGGTTTGAATGGCAGTTAGCATGTAGAAGAATGCAAACCAATCCATTCTTACCTATTTCTACCAAGCTCAAGTCCAAGAGGATCAAGGACCTCCACATAAAACTAGATACACTGAAACTAATAGAAAAGATGTAGGGAAGAGCCTTAAGTATATGGGCACACAGGAAACTTTCCTGAACAAAACACCCATAGCTTATGCTTTAAGATCAAAAATTGACAAATGGACCTTATAAAATTGCAAAGCTTTTTAAAGGCAAATGACACTGTCAATAGAACAAAACAGCAACCAATAGATTGGGAAAAATCTTTATCAACCATACATCTGGCATAAAAGCTAATATTCAATATATACATAGAACTCAAGAAGTTAGATGCCAGAGAAGCAAATAACCATATTAAAAATAGGGTATGGAGCTAAACAAAGAATTCTCAAGTGGGGAATACTGAATGGCTGAGAAAAACCTAAAGAAATGTTCAACAACCTTAGTCATCAGGGAAATGCAAATCAAAACAACCCTGAGATTCTCACACCACTCAGAATGGTTAAGATCAAAAATTCAGGTAACAGCAGGTACTGGTAAGAATGTAGAGAAAAAGGAACACTCCTATATTGCTGGTGTGATTGCAAGCTGGAACAAGTACTCTGGAACTCACTCTGGAAGTCTCTCAGAACACTGGACATAGTATTACCTGAGGACCCAGCTGACCACTACTGAGCATATACCCAAAAGATGCTCCAACATATAACTAGGACACATGTTCCACTATGTTCATAACAGCCTTATTTATAATAGCCAGAAGTGGAGAGAACCCAGATGTCCCTCAACAGAGGAATGGATACAGAAAATGTAGTACATTTACACAATGGAGTACTGCTCACCAATTAAAAACAATGATTTTATGAAATTCTTAGCAAAATGGTTGGAACTAGAAAATATTGTCCTAAGTGAAGTAATTCAATCACAAAAGAACACACATAGTATGCACTCACTGATAAGTGGAGATTAGCCCAAAAGCTCAAAATAACCAAGATACAATTCACAGACCAATGAAGCTCAAGAAGAAGTAAGCAAAAATGTGGATACTTTGGTTCTTCATAGAAGAGGGAACAAAATACACATAGGAGGAGTTACAGAGACAAAGTGTAGAACAGAGATTGAAGGAAAGGCCATTCAGAAACTGCCCCTCCTGGGATCCATCCCAAATACAGTCACCAAAAACAGACACTACTGTGGATGCCAACAAGTGCTTGCTGACAGAAGCTCTAACAGTGCCTGACAAATACAGAAGTGGGTGCTCTCAGTCAACCATTGTACTGAGCACAGAGTCCCCAATGGAGGAGTTAGAGAACGGACTGAAGGAGCTGAAGGGGTTTGCAACCTCACAGGAGGAACAACAATATGAACCAACCCCAGAGCTCCCAGGGATTAAACCACCAAAGAGTCCACATGGAGGGACCCATGGCTCCAGCCCCATATGATTGTCTTGTCAGTCACCAGTGGGAGGAGAGGCTCTTAATGCTGTGAAGGCTCTGTGCCCCAGTGTAGGGAAATGCCAGGTCCATGAAACAGGAGTATGTGGGTTGGTGAGCAGGGGAGAGGAGAAGGGATAGGGGCTTTTCAGAGGGCAAACCAGGAGATGGGATACCGTTTGAAATGTAAATAAAGAAAATATCTAATAAAAAAGAAAATACTTATAAAATAATGTACAAAAATGATTGTTATATGTTTGTGTGCGCGCATGCATGCGTGTGCAGGTACATGTGCACCTGTGCATGTGTATATGTGGAAGCCAGATGTTGATGTGAAGTGTCTTCCTCTCTCATTCTCCGCCTAGTTTTCTGAGACAGATCTTTCTCTTCACCAACAGCTTATGAATGTGGCTAGACCTACTGGTAAGCAAACCCCCAGGATCTCCCTAACTCTGTTTCCCCAGTGCTGGGATTACAGGACTTGCATCAGTAGGCTTATACTGTGGATGCTGGGGATCCAAAGAGAGGTCTTCAGGCTTTCATGGAAAATACCATAGCAACACAGCTACCTCTCAAGCTCAGGTTCTTTCTGAGATGCTGCAGGCTGCCCTGAGAGGGTTTGTCCCACCATCAGTAATACTATTAAACCCAACCTTATTTTACTTACAAATATGCTCCTAGTGGCCTTTCAAGGTGTGATACTAAAATTTGAAGACAAACAGAGGATATTCCATGACCTGGAAGCAACAACCTAAGCCACAAATGCAATGCTTGGATTGAGGCTGTGCATTTGATAGGAGATAGAACCAAGGAAGTGTTTACATTTTAATCTGAGGTATGAGAGAGAATTAGAGGGTTGTTATTTCTCCAAGTCTCTTGGGAGGAAGGAAACGTCCCAGTTTCAAATATTAATGTATTCAGCTAGACTGACTGCTGTATCAAAAAGGGCCCAGGGCTGGGACGACAACTCAACTGTCAAGAGCTTGCTGTGCAGTGTGAGGTCCTGAGTTTGATTTTCAGAATCCACATAAAAGAGTTGAGCTTGGTGGAGCACAGTAGAACAAAGTCTAAATCTTCTATAAATCCTAATCTGGCTTTTCTGGTGTGTTGGGGTAACTAGGATTTGCTGTGGTGGTAGAACTGGGTTCTGATGATGCCAAGTAGCTTTTGTTTCTGTTTTAAGGTTATTGCACTTGCCTTTAGCCATCTGGTTATCTCTGGTGTTAGCTGGTCTTGCTGTCTGTGACTGTTGCTTGTCCCTCCTGCAAGTCTGTGTGCCAGTACTCCTGGGAGACCAGTTCTCTCCTGGAGGAATTTGAGTATGGAGAACTGTGGCAAAGGGTCAGCTTGGGGTTGCAGACAGAAACCAGAAGGATCCTGTCCTCCACTGTCCCTTGGTTCCTGTGTCCTGATGGCTCTGAGTGGGTTCTTCTTGTCCCAGGAATTTGAGCAAAATTGGTGGTCTTGCCTGTGATCACAGGTGTGTCAGCACTCCTGGGAGACCAGCTGTCTCCTGGCAGGATTTGGGTATGGAGAGCAGTGGCACAGGGTGAGCCCTGGGGCATTATTTTGTTTTGGATGGGAGACTTTTAATGACTGCTTCTATTTCCTTAGGGCTTAGAGGGTTATTTAAATACTTTACCTGATCTTGATTTAACTTTGATAACTGGTATCTACCTAGAAAATCATCTATTTCATTTAGATTTTTCAATTTTATGTAGTACAGGCTTTGGAAGTAGGGCAGAATGATTCTTTGAATTTCCACAGTGTATGTTGTTATGTCTCCCTTTTCATTTCTGACTTTGTTTAGGTGGATACTGTCTCTTTGCCTCTTAGGTGGTTAGGCTAAGGATTTGTTTATCTTGTTGAATTTTTTCAAAGAGCCAGCTCTTGGTTTCCTTGATTCTTTGCATTCTTTTCTTTGTTTCTAACTTATTGATTTCAGCCCTGTTTGATAATCTCCTACCAACTACTCCCCTTCGGTATGTTTGCTTCTCTTTTGCTCTGGTGCTTTCAAGTGTACTTTTAAATTGCTAGTATGAGAATTCATTTCTTTATTTCTTCCTTGACTCAATGATCATTGAGTAGGAATTGTTCAGTTTCCATGGGCTTTCTGTTGCTTCTGTTGTTGAAGTCTAGATTTAATGCATGATAGTCTCATAGGATAATAGGAGTTATTTCTATGTTCTTGTATCTGTTGAGATACAAGATCAATTGCTTTGTGAACAACACTGTGGTCAATTTTGGAAAAGTTTCCATGAGATGCTAAGAAAAAGGTATATTCTTTTGTGTTTGTGTGAGATGTTCTCTAGATATGTGTTAGGTCCAGTTGATTCATAACTTCTGTTAGTTTCATTATTTCTCTGTTTACTTTCTATCTCAATGACCTGTCCATTGGTGAGAGTGGGGTGATGAAGACCTCTACCTGTTTGATTGTATTTTCTGATATTTCTTTAAGGGATTTATTCATTTCTTCTTTAAAGGCCTCTATCATTTTAATAAGATTGAATTTAATGTCATTTTCTTGTGCTTTACTTGTGTTAAGATATCCAGGGTTGCTGTAGTAGGATAGCTATGCTCTGAAGATGGCATATTTCAGTAGCTCTTGTTGCTTATGTTCTTATGCTGGCCTTTAGTCATCTGGTTGTCCCTGGATTTTATAGGTATAACAGGTACCAAGAAATTGGGCCTAACCTGGATATTCCTGGTGCAGCAGGCCTCTGGTGGGCAGCCTTGGGCTGGACAATGGAAGTCATGGGGCAGTCTCAGAGCAGCTGATTGTGCCCCAGGTACATAGAGGGCAGGAGATTGGTGGCAGGAGGTAGAGTCTAACCTGTATATTCTCGTTACAGCATATCTGGAGAAGGCCAAAGGAGCCATGTCTGGACAATGGAGCTGGGGTGGGGGATGGGTAGAACATAGCTCAAGGCAACTGAGTATGCACCAGGGGACTCCACCTTGTATTTTGTTAAGAATGTGTTTGTACAGATTTTCATGTTTTCTTTCATTGTCCTGTAATATCAGAACAATTAAAAGAATATCAGTGGTTGTCATATTTAAATTTTGAGATATCAAAGAAAGTCCCTTAAGTGGACATTATAAAATTTCTAATGCATTTATGGTTGTATGAGGGATATTTATAACATATTGTGCACAATTATAACTCTGTTAAATATATAATGCTTTTGAAATTATCCATAGGATAGTTATATAGTTATAATTATGACCTGGCTATTACTTCTATTTGAAAGATAAGCATGACAAAGGGATATATGAGTGTGTGTCAAGACACAAGGGGTGGGCTTGTAATGACTATTCTTGTTGTTAACTACATATGGAATCAACTAAAACCTTAGCAGTTCAGTACACCTTGGAGAGATAATAAATCTATCTCTTTGATAAACGAAAGTCAATTGAAGATGGAAAAACTCACTTTTAATCCAGATTTTTTTGATGATTGAAGAAACATCTTAAAACTGGGTCACACCAACGGTTGGCAGCCTTTATAAAAGACTGCCATGGAAGAAGGAAGCTCCCTCTAGAGAGCTTTCCCTTACTCTTGCTAGCAAGTCTATTCCTTCACGAGCATTAGGGCCTACTTCTTTGGAATTCTGTCATATACTGAAAAACAGATAAGACATCCAACCTTGAGGACTGAACAATTAATGAATTCTTGGGATTTCTGTTAGTAGATTAATTGAACTAAACAGTCTGTAAGCCATTCTAATAAACAAATCACATACATGCTGTAAGATTTACTCCTCTAGAAAACCCCATTTAATACAATACCACAGAGACATTTACATTTGATTTGGATTGGGTAAGAACTAATGAAGGCATTTAGAAAGGAACTAGAATAGGAAAAATGCGTGATGCCACATAAGCTGAGACAAACTGTCTAACACAAAAGGACCAAGAACAGTTTCCTATGGAGAAAGAGCTCAGACTATCTAAAATAACTTCAGTAGAAGAATCTAAGTTCAGAGATAGGGGTCTAGCCTGCTGGGGGTGACTGGTGACTTGGTAACTGTGACACCATAGGTTCAATCCTCAGCACTTGAAGAACAAAAGAATATATAACTCAGAGATTAAAAGACTAGTAACTAAGGCTTTTAATTGAAAGGTTAGCTTGCAACATTTGTAATGAAAGATGAGATTAATCTTTTTAAGTAGATTAACAATGGATCCTTTGGAGCTGGAGTTACAGATGATTGTGAGCCACCATGTGGGTGCCATAAACCAAACCTAAGTCCTCGGAAGCAACAGCCTGTGCTTTTAACTGATGATGCATCTCTCCATCCCCTGAGTAGTTACTTATATTTATTTGTTGTTTGTATGTTTTCAGATTTATTTTATGTGTATAAGTGTTTTGGCTGCATGTATGTCTGTCCATCACATATATGACTCATGCCTGAGGAGGTCAGAATAAGGTGTCAGATCTTCTGGACCTGGAGGTGTAGATGGTTGTGAGCTATCACGTGTATGCTGGAAACTGAATTCAGGTCGTCTGTGAGGGCATCAAGTGCTCTTACCACTGAGCTATGCTCGAGACTCAATTTTTCTATTTTAAAAAAGAACCACAAGGGGCACATGTTTTGTGCTCTAACTCTTCAGACCCTGGATTCAAAATATACATATAAATGTAATATGTATACACAGAGCAGAAACCAAACAGGCACAAAAAAGGAAGCCCCTGCAGTGAGGTTGTAGGAAACAGTGCAACACTCATCTTGGCCAGTAGGGGCCAACCGTGCCCGTGCTGCACTTGCACTGTGAGTGCTCAACACCAATTTCTTGAGCTTCATCAGAGTCCAGGTGTCTACTGAGGTTCAGTTCTTACTCTTTCAGACATAGATGAGCTTAACAGAGCTACGCATGCGTAGTTACAGAGGCCATGGCGTGGTTGCTGGGTCTGTCCTATCATCTCCAGAGTTTCAGTCCTTA
>CACVCL010032588.1:0-15048 GCA_902729485.2 Mus minutoides | reverse complement strand
GATTCAAAGGGATACATTTTGCTACTCTTTGTCACAGGCACCTATAGAGATGGCCAGCCTTTCCCTGGTGTTTCTTCTGCAGCTGGCTTAGTTGGTTAATTGCTGCTGTTTGACTAACCCTGGCTTGCTGTAAAGTGGAAAACTGTGTTTTGTGCATTTTTCATTACTAACTCTACAACTTTCTAAATGTTCACTTTTTTAGCATCCGCCTACAAATATGTCATCTCCTGGGTGCCCCGCCCCCCAATTCTGACACAGCAGAGAGTGAGTCAAAACTACCTTCCCAATGTGTACTGTTATATCTGCTTAAAAGTTTTATAGTTATTTAAAAACAAAACTGGGTCTATCACTCAATTGAAGGGAAAACTGAAACGGTTCCATCTAAATCACCCTCAAGTTTTAATGGGAGCAGGCGCTACAGGCAGTAGGAATTCATCATTCACTGACTGTAGAAGGCTTTGCTCCTCAGCTATGAGATCTTTGTAATACGAGTAGCGTTTTGGTAAAATAAAGAATTTTAAATTACAACCCTCCCTCCACTCCATCCTACACACACACACACACACACACACACACACACACACACACACACATCCTCATAGACCAGGATGAGCAAGTGTGAGATCGACTGGCGAGGAGACTTTTGCTTTTAATTCACAGAATTGTAAGGGGAAATCTAAAACCTGACACCAGCATTTTATCCTTCCTCACCTCTGTTAAATAAAATTTATGGGGGTCACTGTTTTGGGCTCTTACGATGTACCCCAACAACCAAGACCAAACCAAAATAGATACTTGTGCCTGATGTTATACAATCAACCCAAAAGTTAAAAGAAGTAAACTGATTCCCAAGTCAACTAGTGTTTCCTAAAACCAGGAGGTTCTGGTCCACCCTTCTGTTTCAAGCCTCATGGGATCCGAGTTCCCCATGTCAATGGGGCTTTGCTACTCATCTGTTCCCCTGTCCCTGTCGTGCAAACCCCACTACTCTGCTGCCGTCTCATGGGACTTCCACTTTATTTTTCGGAATGCAGGCTGTACCCACTGATGAATCAAACAAAAGTGAGTTACATCCATAACGAAACTTACTGTAATTCTGCCACTTGACACCTCTAATTTCAACATGTAAGAAAGTAACATTAATTTCTCCATGTTTCCCTCTAATTATGTACAGATACAAATGAACAAATCCCCTATGTAACAGAAGCTAACTTAGCAGCCGACAATTACTGCAATAGGAAATGTATAAACTGCATACACAGGCACACTTAAGCAAGCTTCCATAGAAACAGAGATGACATCTGTGTATGAGAAGGGGAGTCTTCAGGAAGTGGCTCACTAGGAAACAAGACTCTAGGAAGCACGTGGCCCTCCATTTCAGTTCTCCATTTACACTCATCCAGAAAGCAGCAGGCCAGGGGTCCAATAAGCAAGGTCATGTCTCCACACCAGGGAATACACAGTCTCACAACCAGTTGTGGGATCACTAATCTGACCAAATTCCTGCCCTTCTCCCTGCTCACAGGTAAAATGGCATGTTTGGACTTGTATTTGGCAAGAGGACCCTGTAGTGCCTTGCATTTCAAACAGCACGAGCGTTATCTTTAATAATAGCGTTGGCCACATTTGGAAGGAAGTTAACTGTCTCAGCAAATGACAGAAAATGATCCTCTCACATCTGCAGCTTGTCATCGCAGCTCTGAATAGCTGCCCATTCACACCAGCCCGCCCGCCCCATGGCCCAATTCCTCTCCCAGATTGCTCTGCCCATTGTCTTACGGAACAATCTCAAATGAAAAGCTGCCACAGATACTCTGCATCCATAAATAAATAAATAAATAAATAAATAAATAAATAAATAAATATATAAATAAAAATCTGAAGTTAGGAAGTGCATCAGGAGAACAAGCAGCAGAACCACCGTGGGATGCCACCAGGTCCAGTGAGTCCCAAGGGACAATAGAGAGCACTGAGCAGCCCATAGCTGCTCTGTCCCCTCTGGCTCACAGGCTAATCTTTCAGTTCAGGAAGGACATTTGAAAGTCAGAAACATGGGATTTAAAATAAATAAACAAAAGGTGAGCCCAGGAGGCAGAAACTGGGAGAGTGTGGCTGTATTCTTCTGGAGATGCTGAAGGGAGCCAACAAAGGACACCTTTGAGAGGATGCATTCCTTACAAAGCAGATGGCCTCCATAAATACTCAGCACTGAAATCTAGAAGCTAACAAAACCTGTATACAGCTCCCTTAAAGTCACTTAAAGCATTGACTATGGAAAGTCGGAGCTGGGGCTTTGGAAACGGTTACTACAGATGGTATCATTTCCCAGACCGAGCTACAGAAACTACCAGCCTGTCCAAGGTCACTGGGTGATGATGCTGGCTATGAAGTACTCTTCCCCTGCACTCTTTTTTTTTATTAATTATTTAGTTCATTTATATTTCAAATGATAACCCCCTTCCTGGTTACCCCTCCAACAACTCCCCCCATTCCATCCCTCCTCCTCCTCTCCTTTGCCTCTATGAGGGTGCTCCTCCACTCATTCACCCCACTTCCACCTCACCCCTCTAGCGACCCCCCCCCCCACGCTGGGGCATCAAACCTCCCTCCCTTCCTTTTAATGTCAGATAAGTTCATCCTCTGCTATACATGTATCTAGAGTCCTGGCTTCCTCCATGTATACTCTTTGGTTGGTGGTTTAGTCCCTGGGAGCTCTCAAGAAGAACTTGCTGACAGGAGTCTGGTATGGCTGTTCCCTGAGTGGTTCTACCAGCACCTGAACAATACTTACAGATATTTACAGCCAACCATAACCATTGGGCTGAGCCTGGGGAGCCCAATGGAAGAGCTAGGGGAAGGACTGAAGGAGCTGAAGGGGACTGCAACCCCATAGGAAGAACAATATCAAATACCCGGACCACCCAGAGCCTCACGCTCTTAAGGCCACTTACTGTTGCCAGGGTCAGCAGCCTTCAGCAAGCAAACAAAGATGAACTCTCCAGCAGACCCATGGCCCTGGCTGCTGAGGGGTCTACCACACTCCCCAGGCCACTGCTATCAAGTTTATGTGAGTCACGGCTGGGAAGATTCCTGGTCGCAGAAATCACAGGGCTGTTGGGAGTACAGAGCTTAACTGGGACTGAGGGGTGTGAGGGACAAGAGTGACAGCTTTGCTTTGAGGTGTTCCTGTTTTATTATTTACCCAGAACTTTGGGATGCCGCCTTAACGAATCGTCCTAAAAGCCTGGCAAAAGGAAAAAGTAGACACTATTTTTCCAGATTTATTTAAAAAAAAAAAACAAAAAAACAGAAAACAGATTTTCCAGTTTTGTTGAGTATAGGCCTTTGTCGTAGGATCTGATTTTTTGTTGTTGTTGTTTTGTTTTTTGTTTTTGAATTTCCTCAGTTTCTGTTGTTATGGCTCCATTCTCATTTCTGATTTTATTAATTAGGATACTGTCTCTGTGCTCTCTGGTTAGTCTGGCTAAGGGTTTATCTATCTTGTTGATTTTCTCAAAGAACCAGCTCCTGGTTTTGTTGATTCTTTGTATAGTTCTTTTTGTTTCTACTTGGTTGATTTCGGCCCCAAGTTTGATTCTTTCCTGCCATCTACTCCTCTTGGGTGAATTTGCTTCTTTTTGTTCTAGAGCTTTCAGGTGTGCTTTCTAGACAGATACCAAATAGCAAAGTTAAATCAGGATCAGATAAACCATCTAAACAGTCCCATAACACTGAAAGAAATAGAAACAGTCATTAAAAGTCTCCCAACCAAAAAAAGCCCAGGACCAGATGGTTTTAGTGCAGAGTTCTACCAGACCTTCAAAGAAGACCTAACACCAATACTCTTCAAACTATTCCACAAAATAGGAACAGAAGGAACACTACCCAATTCGTTTAATGAAGCCACAGTTACACTGCGTATTCTCCCTTGGAGACAGAACAATTTCTGTCTAATCAGGAACTTTTCACAATTTCCTTTCATAGAGGACTTCATAAGAGATTTTTTTTTCTACTTCTATCATGTTTAATGTTCCAAATAGATTTTAAAAACTGGTTGAGTATATATTAATTTTAGCTTCAGAAGACAGCATGTATATCTAAGAGGCATTTAACGATTATAAATTATTTTGATGACTAAAAAATTCTATTGACATAAAAAATGTCAATACTGAATTGTGGATTTAAAATAAATTTTATTAGTTTAATTAAAAAAAAGACAAAAAAAAAACCCCAAAACCAAAACCAAAACCAAACAAACATCCCAGAGTCTGGCTTCCTTGTTAACCAGCTCAACGCCACAAATGAGAGGACCCTGGAAACTTACAAAGACAGGGCAAGCGTGGTTTACCGAGAGAATGACATCAATTTAAAAATCAAATTAGACTTCCCTTCCTTGCAAAGCAAATTATGGGCCTCACTTCTTTCCTGTTGGGGTTGGAAGGACTGCAGCCCTCGTCGCTCTGGCTGATCTCAGGCTTCCCTAGAACAGCCAGAGCTTTGGCAAAGAACCCGGTAAACAACAGTCCCTCAAACAAATGACCATCAGCCCTCACTCACATTAAACACCGCAGCAACAAACTGCAAGCTTCAAGTCACAGTAACTGTAGCCAATCTTCACGTCACAGGAGCTGCAGCGGGGAAGGGGGTGCCTTCATTAAAACCACTGCACTGTAGCTTTAAGGTGCATTTGACAGGAGCCAGTAAACGGGGATCATACATGGACAGCGGTCTCACTGCTGCTGAACTGATTCGGTGGCTGCTCTTCCCTTCCCCTAACACACGATGCATTTGTTATATTCAAATACATGAATGAATGCGGAACTCTTATTTTCCACTTCACTCAGAGGAGTGGACCTTTTGTTGCCACAAGAAAAGTAATATGGTGGTAGAGGAGGAGGAGGTGAGGAAAAGACCCCCCCAGGAGAAGGAAACAGTAGGTCTCTGCCCCTCAACTGCTTCCTGGTTATCTAGGGCAAAGCTTGCTTGAGGCAGTATGGGGGGCATGAGCCCTTGGAAGGAGGGCAACCTGTACCCTGCTGATTATGGGAATATGGTCCTAAGGTCCTAAGATGCCAAGTGTCTTGCCTTCTCACAAAAAATCCAAGACTACATTATGGAAACATTTGTAGATTTTGAAAACAGCTCGTGAGCCAAACAAGTACGCTCGCATAAAACCTGGCCTCAGTGACTCAGTGTGGCTTTAAGCCTTCTTGAGAGACAGCCCACCAAAACTACTAGGTAATTCTACTTTGGGGTTTCCTACCCAAAAGGGTGGGCAAAGAGCGAGGCTGAAGAAGGGCCAAGTGATGGATGCTAAAAGTGAAGCCAGAGCAAACCCCACCAGAAATCAGGCAGATAAAGGTGGCAGGGATCAGGATATGAGGTGGTGGCGAGTCTATGAGAGGCAGCAGCTCGGGCTCTTGTGGTCACAGGATGGTGTAGCCAGAGTTATTAGCTGGCAGAAGAGACCAGAGGGAAAGTTTTTTGCACAAACCAGTCGATATTGGGTCATCCATCCACAGATCAGCCTCTGACCTAAATAATCCTGGGTATCTGAGATGGGCAAACTGACGTGAATGCTTCCAGGCTCCTGAAGTCCTTCAAAGCGTGCAGATGCATTAATGATAGATCATTTTTTATGTCTCCTTCAAAGATGTTGTTTTTCAAAGTATCATTTTGGAAAAGAAAAAACTGAGAGGAACTCAGAACGGAAGGAAACACGGGAAGCCTTCCCGAAGCCTGGAGTCCTGAAGCCTGGAGTGCAGCCTTTATAAATACGTACAGACTCTGCCTTCCCTGAATAAATGAACACAGAAGCAGTAAGGGAAGCCAGAGACTGTGATGTTTTATTTAGTAAATATGAGTCACAGGATAGTCGCCCTGAAAGCTATGCTGAGAAAAGTCACTCTGAGATGTCAATCATTTCTCCATATTTGAAAGGCAGAGATGGGTCGGGAGGCTCTGACAGATCTCAGAGTGTCTAGCTTAAAAACACGCCACAGCTATCTTTTTTAAATGCTGCAGTGCAAATACAATTTTTTTTTACGAAGGTTTCTTAGTATCACCATGGTGATCCTGTGAGTGGGTACTCATGCCAGTTTTCCCATCTCAGACACCCAGGATTATTCAGGTCAGAGGCTGATATATGGATAGATGACCTAATATCGACTGGTTTGTGAGAAAATCTTTCCCTCTGGTCTCATCTGCCAGCTAATAACTCTGGTCACACCATTCTGTGACCACAAGAGCTCCGACTGTCACCTCCCCTAGACTCACTGCCACCTCAAATCCTGACCCCTGCCATCTTCATCTGCCTGATTTCTGGTGGCGTCTGACCGTGGTGAAGGTAGCATAGTTCCACACAGTCCCAATAATTTCTCAAATCTCTAATCTCATCAACATTCTAATACACATGGATGTCTACATACTTAACTAAGTAAATACAAGTGTAATTTTGCACACATTATTCACAGATATGAAGCACACTACCCAGCCAGACTTACTCAGAGGTACCCACCCCAAACACAAAGCGGCTCCCACAGCTGAGCCGCTAGTCACAGAGGGAAATTCTCAGTCAGTCTCTCTCCTAAACTTTCTCATCTGTCACGTTAACCTTGTGCTTATAATCTAAAAAACATGGTGGAAATTAAACAGACCAAAACAAAAGACACTGTCAGGTAACAGAAGAGTCATGGCTTCCTCTGCCTGGCCTTTAGGATCACCTGCCTTTGAGAAGCCATCCCCTAGGTCAGAACATTGTAGTAGAATAGAGGTTTCCTGCCCTAAACTGGCACACTTGTGAGTCACATGACCCTCTAGCTATGGCAAAGCTTCCGAATGGCTATGGTCACAGATCAAAACCTTTTGTGTGATGCAGCCCTTGGGCTTCTGCCCTGGACACTGTATGAGGTAGGAATATCATTTTAAGAAGTATAACTGGTAAACTTTGCTGACTGCCACCAGCTTTCTCCTCTATCCTGTCACTCAGGATGAGCCCTCCCCTGTCTCTCATGGGACCAGCTTCAGGGCTGTCTCATTCAGTTGTCCTGGCCTGCTCAAACCACCAGACTGGCTCCCTTTTCTCTCAGGGCTGCAGACAGGGGCCATGTCTCCAGTGCCCAGTCAGATGACACTTACCGCCTTGCTGTGGCCTCTTCACAACCCAGGAAAAAAGCTGTTAAAAACCTCAAGTGCTCACAGGCCTTCTAGGGCCGTCTTGTGCAGTCTGGCTCTAGTAGGACTTATTATTAAAGTCGGCTCCGGATGGAGCACCACACATTGGTGCTAATTAAATGCTAAGTCAGAGCTCTGATGCAGCTTCTCTGGGGTGCTTGCTTCAGGTCACGGTTCATTATCCCATACTAGGAGGAGTGAGCGTAACTGTATACCCAACCAACGTCCCTTCAGGTTTTAGAACTCTCTCCCCTTTGATTTCTTTGCATCTCATATACTTTACAACAGCAGTTCTCAACCTGTGGGTCGTGACCCCTTATGGGCAGAACGACCCTTTTGCATGGGGTCACAGATCAGACACCCTGCATATTCAGATATTTACATTACGATCCATAACAGTAGCAAAATGGCAGTTACGAAGTCAGCAATGGAAATAACGCCATGGTTGGGGGTCACCACAACATGAACGGTATTGAAGGGTTGCAGCATTAGGAAGGCTGAGAACCGTTGGTCTAAGATGACCTTCCTGCCTCCTCCCACCGGCCCATATTAGTGCTACGTATAACTCCTAAGATACAAACACTGGGTCACCCTCATAACTGGTACGGTAACTATAAACTGGCTTCCTCTTACTGAAATGTGCTTACCGGTAAGTACATTTAGCACGTGAGGAAAGCGGAAGTATTCTTTAGGAATTTTGCTCCCGAAACCCAAAGTACAGCAGTGTGAGGCCAACAATGTGCTGCCTTGATGGGTGTCTTAGTTTTTCTACTGCTGTGATTAAACATGCAGAGCAACCTGGGGGAGAAAAGGGTTCATTTCACCCGCAGGTTCATTTATAAGTTCATCATCCAAAGCAGCGAGGGTGGAACCTGGAGGCAGGAGCTGATGCAGAAGCCATGGAAGGATGCTGCTTACTGGCTTGCTCCTTGTGGCTTCTTCAGCCTGCTTCCTTATAGAACCCAGGGATAGCTCCACCCACAATGGGCTGGGATTCCCCCCACCCCTAATGATCACTAATTGAGAAAATGACATAAAGGTTTGCCTGCAGCCCAATTTTAAGGAGCCATTTTCCCAGCTGGGTTGTCTACTCTCAATTTTGGCTTGTGTCAGCTGACATTAAACTACCCAGCACAGGGGGGAGGGGTGGGGGTACCCTTTAAATTGGTGTAAATGGCCATGTTACATATCAGGGTGGCCCTAGCAGTTCTGTTTCTATTTTGCCACCTCAGTGCCATGTTCTGACCATGCCTAACAACATACTACAGGACTGTGGGGCTCTGAGAGGGCAGCGTACAGTGTGACTTACTAACAGGCTGTGATGTGTATGATGGCCCTCTTCTGCCCTGCTCTGATGGAACTTCAGTGCCAACCAGGAACCCAAATCCATCCCTTCCTTCCTTCCTTCCTTCCTTCCTTCCTTCCTTCCTTCCTTCCTTCGATATTCGATATTCTATTTATTTACATTTCAAATGTTATCCCCTTTCCCTGGGGTGGTTTCCCCTCTGCAATCCCCCTATCCCATGACCCCTGCCTCTGCTTCTATGAGGGTGCTCCCCCACCCACCTACCCACTCCAGCCTCACCACCCTAGCATTCATCTACACTGGGCATCAAGCCTTCACAGGACCAAGGCCCCCTTCAGCTCCTTCAGTCCTTCCCCTAACTTCTCCATGGGGGGATGGGAGAGTCACAAAGCAGTTTCTTTCTTTCTTTCTTTCTGTCTTTCTTTCTTTCTTTCTTTCTTTCTTTCTTTCTTTCTTCCTTCCTTCCTTCCTTCCTTCCTTCCTTCCTTCCTTCCTTCCTTCCTTTTTTTATTTTGTTTTTTTCGAGACAGGGTTTCTCTGTATAGCCTTGGCTGTCCTGGAACTGGTGGCACACACCTTTAATCCCAGCACTCAGGAGGCAGAGGCAGGCGGATTTCTGAGTTCAAGGACAAAGCAGTTTCTTAAATGACACAATCATCTTAGGCCAATCATATTTCTCAAAAAAACCAGACATATGAAATTATGGGTATCCTCCACATGGTCGGTCCATGCCTCCTTCGCAGAGCCTAGGAATGACGGAAACAAGACAGATTCCCAGTCAGGAACAGGGAGCACTCACATTTGCAGAAGGGGGGGTTCTGGGTGTGTGACTCCCTTCCTGACTCGGACTGTGCTCCCACTGCTAGGGCAGAGGAGCCTGGGCCATGGAACAAACTGAAGACCGCGGCTTCCTAGGCTTTATCCTGATGTGGCTTTGGTTGCATTTATTTCACTGCCTTTTCAATTTGTCTATTACATTGTCTTAGGTTATTAGGATCACTGCTTTAAAATGCTTTTACTTCTGTGTTAGTTTTGTCTTTAACATTTAATTAGTGCCAAGATCTGTTTTCGATGCTTTATACATTGCGGTTTGGCTATGAAGTGTTCACCAAAGTCTCCTATGGGGAGAGCTTGATCCGCAGTCATCTTGGGCTACATCATGAGTATGCTATGGATTAACCCACTGGAGACTGCACGGCTGAAGGGTTATAGGTCAGTGTACCCTGGAAGGACATGTCTTGTGTTAGTCCTCCTTTCTACTCTGCTTCCTGTCCATCACGAGGGTATGTTGCTTTGCTCTACCACGTACTTCCAATCAGGATGCTCTGCCTCATTGTAGGCCCAAAGCAACAGAATTAAGTGACCATAGACCAAGTCTTTTAAGTCTGGGAACCAAAAGCAACTCTGGCCTGTTAAATGGTTTCTACTGGGAATGTGTCACAGTGGCAGAAACAAAATGGAGTATAACAGACACGTGTACTCAGCCTTCTGAACTCAAAAGGCACCTAACAGTAATGGTCTCATTTCAGAGATGTGCAAAAGGAGACCTAAAGAGCCTCTGTAAAGCTCCCCAAGTTCAAGTTCATGGGGAGACAGGCACTGGGACTGCAGAGCCCGGGGGGCTTTGAAATGTATTGCAGTGCATATGTAAATCAGTCCTGTCACAAACTCTTCTCTTGACTAACTTCTGCTCAGTTTTTATAAGTCATCTCATGTCACCAAACATAAACTATAGCGTCAGTCAATTCCATACCTGATACGTTCCCACAATGAATAAAAGCATCGCGCTCACACACAAACTTGTATATGAATGTTCACAGCAAGTGTTGCCTACGTGGTCAAAAAGTAGATGCGATCCAGCTGCTGAGCCAAAGGTGAATGCAGAGACAGTGTGTTCATGAGAGGCTGGGGCCTGGGGAAGAGGAATTTCAGGAGCTGCTGCTGACAGACATTGGCTTTTCTTTCCAGAATAATGGGAGGTCCTGTACTTAGTAACGATTGCACAATCCAGCAGAAATACTGAAAACCACAGAAGTGTATACTTGAAGGGGCAGGCTGCCCAAACACACACCAATTTACAAAGCCCATGTGGATTACATACAGTAAACCTGTAGCATTTGTAGCCTTTATTATATGGAGCATAGATTTTTGATATTAATTGCCAGGATTTTTGAAAACCCCTTGTAAGTTCTTGCCAAGATTTTAAAAATTGGGTCCTTGGAAATCAAGGAGGAATTTAGTTTCTTGTCAAATACTTCTCTCTGAACTTAAGATTCGAGGCTCCTGCGATCTCATTAGCATCTTCTGGTCAACTGGAAGAACGCAGCTGTAATGATGTTTTATCTGAGCTGAAAACTTGCATATCCAAGGAAACCATCCTAATTTGTAACATGGGACGGAAATGCTACCCGTCTTGAAAGCAACATCAGGGTACAAATCCATCAACAAAGGAGTCCTGAAGAATGAAGGACATGCCCATGACCCCAGTTGCCCCTCTTAACTTCCAAGTCTCTAGAAACGAGAGAATCAACATTCTAGTTTTCAAAACATTTAGTCTGACATGAAGAAGAGATAAAACACCATGAGTTCTATTTTGCTAAATCACTGCTATTAAAATTTTGGTACAGTTTTTACACCAATTAATATCATCAACAGAGAGTCTACTCAGATAGGGTCACCCAGAGGCAAGGTCCCTACTTTAGTCTCATTACAAGGTATGTTATATTTTACATGCATAATTTCTCTGTGTTAAAAAGAATAATTACATTTGCATACATTTTAGCAATCAGTATGAAAACACAGTGAATTACTTCATTCTTAGCAAATTCTAATCAACATTTTAGACCATATGGAATATGGTCTAAATATTTTAGAGCATATAGAATATGATCTAAATATTTTAGACCTTAGAAATCCCAGGATTTCCAATCATTTAAACCATTTAGTCCACAGGACATATGGCGATTAACAAACAGTTGTACAAATCCACATGTAAATTTCTGCCTTCCTAAGCCATGAATTATTTGACAAAAATATATTACCAAATTTATGTGTACAAAGGAGGTCTTTTGGTTACTAGACAGATTATTCCAGTTTTAAATTAAAACACTATTTTCCACACATCATATATATACACACACACACACACACACACACATATATACATATACATATACATATATATATATATATATATATATATATATATATATATATATATATCTTCAAAGTCTTTTGCTATTTCAGTCAGCTCTCCACACTAGCACTATAAGGCTGACAAGAAATACTTCACTGTTTTTTAAACTTATATTCTATAATAAGGAAACAAAGATTCTGTGAAATGTTTCTAAGGCCACAAACCTGTTTTGCAGTGATGTTAGGGCTATGTTTCAATGCACTGTGTGTTTGGAGTTTTCCTAGAGGAGCACGTGGCCTTCACATGGAAATGGGACAGTAATTGGTAAGAGTGAACATCAGTGCCCGTGTCACTTCCCAGGGTGTGTCCATGGGGACTCTCCCACTCTCCTGCCACACATTGGCTCTGTGCTCAAGTCACTGTGCTGGCTGAGTTCCAGGTCCTTCAGTACCTTCTCTCCTCTTCTCGCCATGGGTGGACAATCCCCCAGGCAATGACATTACAGGACAAGAAGGCAAGGAACCGTGCAGCACCAAGAGCACTCACCTCCAAAATAACTCACTGCTGTTTGTTCTAACACCTCCTCAGTAGGTCTAGAAGTTATCCTCCACTTAAGCAAACGGCAGTAGAGGACACACAGCTGCTAAATGGCAGGACAGAGCCTACGGTGCAGGACAGAGCCAACAGAGCAGGACAGAGCTGATGGCGCAATGCAGGACAGAGCCGATGGTGCAGGACAGAGCCGACGGCGCATACCTCTTCCCTGCAATGTCTGTGTTTCCCTCTGCACCATGTTTGGCTTGATGATGTAGCACTAAAGATAACCACCAAGTATTCACCAGGTATTTAATCACACACTACCTTTCAGCCTACATGAAAATGATATGGGCTAGGTTAGAAAACAAATGAAAAGCAAAAATATGGCCTCCATTACTTTCAATGTCACACTTTGATGGGACATAGACCCAAGGAGATTATTCCAAATAGAAACGATGGCTCGAAACCAATAGAGTCTATAACATAGATTGAGATGAGAAGGCGAGAGGAAGTTACATGAAAGTATAGGGTTGAGTCAGCCAGGCGAGTAGGGATGGTCAGAACGGTCCTCACGGAGGGTCTGGGCAGATGGTGGTCACAGAAGCATACTGTGCTAGGAGGTACAGCTGAAGAGACACGTCAGAGGCATGTCATGGCCCCACTCTACCTGTTCAGAGTTCTGCTTCTGTTCCGGATACGAGAGGTAAAAGCTTCTAAGCATGGAGACACTGAACTGACCTATATTCTCAAACATACTCTGGCTGCTGTCCTGACCAGAAAATGAACTAGAGGGAGAGGAGAAGGAGAGTGAGGTAGCTGGGGTTCAGTGTACCAGCAGAGCACTGGCCTGGCTGCAGGAGGCCCTGAGTCCAATTTCCAGCAACACTCACACAAATGCACATGCACACATATACAAACACACATACATACACAAACGCACACTCACACACACATGCATGCACACATGCACACACAGACACATACACAGTCACACACAGACACACACACACACACACAGATACACATACACACATACAGATATACACATACACAGGCACACACAGATACATACACACTTACACTCACAGATACACAGACACACATACAGATATACACATATACAGGCACACACAAACATACACATTCACACACAGACACACACACAGACACAGACACATACACAGACACACACAGATACAAAGACATACATACAGATATACACATACACAGGCACACACAAACACACACTCACACACAGACACACAAAGACACAGATACACACACACACACACACACACACACACACACACAGACACTCAGAGCACAACAAGACAAATAGAATGACCAGACCACCACAGAGTCCTAAGCAGGATACTGGCCACTATCCAAGGGTGACCACAGTCATGGCAGGGCTGTGGAAGGAGAATGAGCCTTACTTAACAAACCTAAGGGATCCAGACAGTGAACCATGACCTGAGGGGCTGAGTCTCTGACAGTCTGTCATCAAACAAATTTGAAAAACATGTCACAGGTCTGAAGTGACAGCCCCTGAGGCTGCTGGATACCTTTCTTATAGAGAGCTATTGATAAAATACTTTGAGCCAAATATAGGAAGCATGCACTCCTACAGACTGATACCCCTGTGTCCTGGCTGGTTTTGTCAACTTGACACAGTCTGGAGTTATCATAGAGAAAGCAACTTCAGTTGGGGAAGTGCCTTCATGAGATTCAGCTGTGGGGTATTTTCTCAATTAGTGATGAAGTGGGGAGGGCCCATTGTGGGTGATGCCATCCCTGGGCTGGCAGTCTTGGGTTCTATAAGAAAGCAGGCTGAGCAAGCCAGGGGAAGCAAGCCAGTAAGGAACATCCCTCCATGGCTTCTGCATCAGCTCCTGCTTTCTGACCTGCTTGAGTTCCAGTCCTGACATCCTTTGGTGATTAACAGCAATGGGGAAAATGTAAGCTGAATAAACCCTTTCCTCCCCAACTTGCTTCTTGGTCATGATGTTTGTGCAGGAATAGAAACCCTGACTAAGACACCCAGCTTTTCTCAGCTGTTTCCAAGAAGCTGATGTCTAGAAATCGAGCAGAAGCTGAGTGAAGATGCTGAGTCCTGTTTCCTAGGTCAGAAGTTATTTTTAGTGTGGAAAAGTTCAATATCCAAAGTCAAAAACATGCCTGCCACATACGCATGCCTCAAATAGATGACATTACCGTAAGCACAGCACGAACACAGCTTCTGTGCTTTATGTTAACTGAAGAATGTACACATGCTTTGTCACTGGCAGTCTATACTGCAGTCTATACTGCACACAGTCTATACCTATAGCACACGGAGACTTCTGAATACCCACCCTGGGGTTTCTACAAGGTGAGAAGCCGAGGAAGGGGAAGCAGGTGCCAGAGTAGAGAAAGAGTCACCGAAGTCACAGCTTACCTCAGATGTCCAATGCCACACTCTGATGGCTGTTCTTGGCACACGGGGTAGAGTCCTATCTGACAAAGCTGAGTTCCCATAAGCACAGGCTTGGGGCACAGGTAGCTTTTCTATACCTAAGCTGATGGGGCAATCAATCTCTTTCTCTCTCTTTCTCTCTCTCTCTCTACACACACACACACACACACACACACACAAGGAGAGAGAGAGAGAGAGAGAGAGAGAGAGAGAGAGAGAGAGAGAGAGAGAGAGAAAGAGACAGACCTTAGGCCATATCATCAATGAACGCTAAAACTCAAACTGGAAGTTCACGGGCAACAGGGCTATAGGGCACACAATTCTAAAACAAAAGAGTATTTGCAAATGTTAGGTGTTCTGACTAGTCTGACTAGGCAATTTTCCTTCATTCTAATGAGAAGAAAAAAGAATGTTGCTATGGAAACAAGCAAGACTGCTCAG
>CACVCL010032587.1:0-15049 GCA_902729485.2 Mus minutoides | reverse complement strand
TCTCTCTCTCTCTCTCTCTCTCTCTCTCTCTCTCTCTCTCTCTCTCTCTCTCTCTCTTCCTTCCCCATCTCTCCCTCTCTCTCTGTCCCATTTCTATTTAACTTCCTCAATATCCCTAGTCTCACTGAATTTGCTTTGCCTATTTGTGATGCTATTTTATCTCTGAATCATATATGGTCACCACTTGTGTTTCTATCATTTTATTTTGATCAAATGGTAACGTATTAAGGCATTTCTCTTCTTACCATAAAATGAACTTTGAGGACCAAGGGTTTACATTGTGGTACTCATGCTCTGCTGAAGTTAGGACAACACAGTAGTATCAGGAGAGAGGAGGGTGTACACATACTTGTGCATGTGAAATAAAGTATTTATTATGTATATATTGTGTATGCACATGTGAATGTGTATAGCTATATAAGTTCTTACTGAATAAATTAATTCATGAGTAAGTCTTACTGTAGTCTCATAGGTTTGCCTTGGCATATGTTTTTTATTTTCACTGTTCAGAATATCATATAGGAAAATAATATATTATGCTGAAGACCACTCACCAGTAAAGATGTAAAACTTGCTTTCAAAGGCAACCTCTTCTTTCAAAAGGTCACTGTATTTGGTCTCTTTCTTTGCCTTACTACTTTTCATATTAAAATACGTCTGAAAATGTGTCTTCCGTGGTCTGAATTTATTTTGTGAGATAGACATGTACATTTCTTTTCTTTTTGGATTGTGCTATATCACAAGTTGGTCTTGCTACAAGGTCAGACCCAGGCTTGAACTTTCCATCCATTTACTTCTGCCCATAGAGTGCTGGCATCATCATATCCAGCTAGAAATATCTTTTAGTTGACAGTGTCTGAACAACACTGTATGATAGAGCAGTAGCTTGTGTTAATATTTCAGGACACACAGCTCTAGCAAAGAAGTAACGTGGAACCCACGTCCACTTAATTCAAGCAAGAGTGCCAAGCTTAATAAATTAGGCAGCTTTAGAAATGATGCCAAAAAAAAAAAAAAAACGTTTTTGTCTGTCCTGCCATGATATTGACAGAGATTTCAAGTTTCAATTCTTAAGTCCTCTAAAAGAGAGCACTCCATTAAGTTCACGATAACTCATGTTGAGGAGAAAGACAGGGAATTTAAATAATCCCGAGTAATAAATAAGAATTATTTAAGCTGAAGGTTAAAATAAGTTTTAACATTTTAATATGTGTGCCAAACTTTCTGTTGGTTCTATTTTGTAGAAGCCATAGCTCCATGTTGGGTGAGTTTATATTTTGGTCCAAATTTTTCAGGTTAGCATTGGCCTACTTTCCTCTCCCATCTTCCCCAGGAATAACTGGTAAAAGTTGAGTACAAGAAAAAAGAAATGGTCAGGCATTTAAGTTTCAGATGTTCCTTTCTGAATGAAAACCAAGACTTTCTGAGGGGCACCAGCCTGATGGCTAAGCACATTGGGTGCAAACCCAGCTCTGTCCTCTTCATTCTGTTTTTGATCCCTAGTCTTAGTTCCACCTTTATACAGTTGCTGATGGCTTCTCCTCATTAATTAGTGTATACTCTTTTGCTTTTGTATTATATGTTGCAAACAAAGCAGGCCATCTCATTGTGTTTCCATAAGTGATCACATCTACACCCTCTCACTCCTTCTTACTCACTCTGTTCCTTCTTCATTTCCCCTCTACATCCCTAGGACTCTCCCCATCTCCCTTCTATTTTTATCATTGTATACTCTTTAGAAAGGAACTCAGGAGGAAAGGTATATTTCGTCTCTTACTTCAAGGGTATAGTCCATCATGGTGGAGAAATCAAATCACCAGGAACTTGAAGCAGTTGCTCACATTATGTCCAGAGTCAGCAAGGAGACGGCAGCAACGCTGCATCTGCTCAGCAGCTTTCTTCATTGGCCAAGTTGAGACCCCCAGTCAGAAATGGTGTCACCTACACTGGGTGGGTCTTCCTCCATCAATTAAATAACCAAGGTAATCCCCTACAGATGTATCCAGACACCCATCTCCCAGATTATTTTAGAGTCTATGAAGACAGCAGTTCACAGTAACCAGTACAAATCCACCCGATTCCAACTTGAACTCAAACACAACATTTTGAAGTCATAACCTTTCATCCCTTGTTCCATGGGATCATGACATCATTGTAATGTGAAATATATTCAGACTAACATTAAATGCCTCTATAGTTTTTTTTAACAATCCCAGTACTTTAAAAGAAAAATCAAAATCTCTTTACTGTGAATTTTTATAAAATCAAAACAAGTTACATACTGCCAGTATACAATGACACAGAGCATGCATTTCCAAAAGCAGAAGGATCAGGACATAGCAAGATGTGATCAGATCAAAATCTGGCAGTGAAAACACCAAATCCTACATCTTTGAGTGTGGCTTTTTGGATTTGTGAGAAAACTGACTGAGTTTCAAAGCACCCACATGCACATATGCACACATACACCTTAATCTCTGCCATCTGCAGGACACATAGGAATTCTCTTGTGCTGACTCTACTCCCATGCTCACAGCTCTCTTTGGCAGATGTCCCACAGTTCTATTAACACCAACATTTCAGAGGCTGCACTATATATAATCCAGCCTTCACCTTTACAGTTTCACACAGTGGCCTTTAAGGGCCTCATTGCAGGGACTTTAACCCACCCACACACCATCTGCTCTCTGAAACAATAAAGTAAGACTCTATGAACACTTCAATCTCTATCCTTCATGCTTCTAAAATCAGTACCACATGGTCTGGACAACACTGCTGAGGTTCATTGCCAGATTAGGGTCCAGCTTGATCACCTGGGACCACAATTACATCAGCTTCTATGTGCTAACCCTGGGGAGACAAGGCACACTTTTAGGCAGCTGCTTTGGAGGGGCAAGGAAACCCCCTAACCACATTCTGAGTTGAGGATTTCTCCTTTCACATAAATTTTCATCTTTGCAAGTAGAAGCCATTGATGGGTGATGGTTGATGAGTAAAGGATTATGGGCTATGGGAGAAGTCTTTTCCTCAAGGTACCTCTCCCACTGTCCCAGTGATTTTTTTTTCCCTTGTCCAGAACTTTAAGCTTACTCATGCATATTTCTTCTGCAAAACAAACCCATCCATTAATAACTTGAAATTCAATGTTACTCAAGTTCTTGGGACATGGGCAGAAGGAAGACAGATTCTTGGTCAAAATATCTCACAAGTAGTACCAGCCCAATTCCTTGTGAAGTCTATGTTCACCTCTGAAGTTTCATGAGCCTGGCCCTTCCTTCTGTTCCATATTTCTCAACTTTCATTTCTCTAAGTTCCCACCAGAAGGGTGCATTAAGTTATCTTTACTGTCTTGCAGGGCTTTTCTACCCCAACGTTCCAACTTGACCTACATTCCTCCTATAAAATAAAACAAAACAAAACTCCAACAGTCTGAGAACTACCTGGTCTGGGGTTTATCCAGCAACAGCCTTTTTCTTTCTGTTTTTAGACAGTCTCATTATGTGCCCTGAAAGGCCTAGAATGCAGTATGTAGACCAGGCTGGTCTCTAACTCAGAGAGCTTTCTGCCTCTGCCTCTGCTTCTCTGCCTCTCTCTCTGCCTCTCTCTCTGCCTCTCTCTCTCTGCCTCTCTGCCTCTCTGCCTCTCTGCCTCTCTGCCTCTCTGCCTCAAGAGAGCTGGGATTGAAGGCATGCAGGGATCCACCCCCATACAGCTCAGGCTCTACTTCCTCTTAACAATTTATGTCCCAGTTTCTCTTTTGTTGGTGTACTAAATACTCTGCCAAAGACAACCTAAGAGATAAAGGATTTATTCTGGCTCACAGTTTAAGGGCATGGAAGAGAGCAGGACCTTGAAGCAACTGATCAGATTGCATCCCTAATCAAGAAACAAAGGGATGGCAGCGACTGCTGCTTCTGCTCAACCCTCTCTCTCCATGTTAACAATTCAGAATCCCTACCAGAGAATGGGGCTACCCACAAGAGATGGATCTTCCCTCATCAAATAATCAAAGTAAGCTTGCACAGGCCTGCCCAGAGTCCTATCTCTCAGATGATTCTAGATTCTACCAATTTACTTCCTTCTACTTGCATGTCCTTTGACATATAAGAGAGAACATGGGAGACTTGTTTTAGTGAACTATCTTTTTTCAGTTAACATTAGGATGTCCCACTCCTTCTATTTTCCTGTAAATGGCATGATCTCATTCTCACTATGGTTTCCTAAGACTCCATTTTGTATAGGTAGATACATATAGATACATATCCTTATCAATTTATTGTTGGGGGGGCACTTAGGCTGATTCCATAATTTGGCTGCAGTTGATAGTTAACTACTTTTCTCATTGCTAATTATATTTATAGTTACTATTTGGAAAAGTATTCTTTTTGCCTAGTTTGTTCACTAAAGGACTGTCACTGGTTTTTAGTTGGAGCTTGAGCCTCTTTGACAGTTGCTTTCAAGTGACAGTTTATCTTGAGAGAGAATTTCTGTTTAGTAACACCAATAAGAGAATGCTATGTAACCATGTAAAGTCTCTTTTTACATATGTGGAAATGTGCTGCATTCACGTTCAATTTCAAGCAACAGCTTACCTCCATGTAGACTGCCAGCTTCTCCCCTGTGCATGCTAAGAGCACCTTCTCTAAACTCCTATGTTTAAGCTGAGATAGTAACCATTAGCCTAATGTCCATTCCAGTCAAGAGGTAGTCCTTCTCCCCAATCTATCCTTGTTGTCTTCAATTATTCCTTCTGAATATATTTCACTTAATTTGTTTGATATTAATATTCAATTTCTAACTGACTATAGTCTTATTATGTAGCCCAGGCTAACCCTAAACTTAGAGCATTTCTACTGGCCCAAGCTCCCAAGTTCTGGCATTACAGATGTGCATCACCATACTCAGCTACTGGTCCATTAATATTTCCTTTCAACCCTCCCTCTCATCTGCTTACCAACTATAACTCTATCTATCTATCTATCTATCTATCTATCTATCTATCTATCTATCTATCTATCTTTCTATCTACCTATCTATCTATCTATCTATCTATCTATCTATCTAATCTATTAGTCTGTAGATATAATTGTGCTTTATGTACTTATATAGCCTTTCCCTTTATTTTTCATATCCTAATTTCTCTCTTATCATCTTTATTGTCATCTTTACCAAGTCTTTGCAGCATTATGGAGTTAATTCATCATTAATATCATTTCAGTCACAAATTTTATTTTTACCATGAATAAGCACCCAGACTACTTTTAGATTTCAATAGCATACATTTCTTTAATACCCAGTTTTTTTTACTAAATTTTCTCTGTCCCTATCTGCCTTAATACAGAGCTGAATGTTGTTGTTTTATGCTTTCTGTTTTCCTCAAATATATTTATTATGAATGAAATATCATTTGATATTTATCAGGGGTTACTTTCTGCTCAGATTGTTGACCTTATCAGCTGCCTTTTTGCTGCATAACCATTTCCTCATTTGGTCCTGGAGGAGACTCTTTAAGGCACGTGATTAAGCAAAGGTTACAAGGCTTTAAAAAGCCAACAACTCACAAATCTCAAGGAGCTTCTGAAACTTAACAGATTCATAAAGCTATGTGAGCACTAGCAATTGCAGGAATAGCAAATGGAGCGACACAGACCACAGAGCACCTGCAAGTGTGCAGGGCATTCAAGGGATAAAACTTTCAGGAATCCTCACTCATGCTCAGTGGCGTTTCAGTGATCCATTGCCTCTGAGTCATCACGCTCCTGTAAGGCTCCACACACACAGCAGAAATCTCACTGGTTCACTGAGCTAGACTTGAGTGGGTTTCATGCTCTTCCTGAAAACGGTACCCTCTCTGTGGTATAAATGCTCATTTGTACTTCCCCAGGGATAATCACACAGTTCTCTTGGGATGCTTATTCTTATGTGCTTTAGCATGGTCGTTTTCAAGTTTATTCCGATTTTCCCAGAATCAATGCTGTTCTTGGAACATGGGATGCTGGTATTGGAAATGCCTCACACAGAGCAAAATTGGTGATCTAAAGCAAGTCTATCATGGTATGCTTCCCTCATTCTGGCTAGTGCTACATTAAAGTCTCAAGGATGGTGCATCCAACTCTACAATCTCTATAACAATGCAAGGTTTCCACCTATGGTGGGCCATCACTGTATGGAAGACTCCCCAGCATCTTTGGAGAAGCCCAGGGTACATGAATTCATCCTGGTTCTTCAGGGTCTTTGCATGACAGAAATTCCACACAATCTTCAGTTTTGTATATAAACATAAATTCTTTCTCAAGTATAAGCTGGTTCTACAACCACCAACCTTCAGGCATCATGCATCTGACCATTCATCTCTTTCCATCCCAGGAGCACAGCAGATTCGCTGGCTCCTACCCTCCCTTACTGCCCACCACTTACTCTCCATCTCATAGGATACCTACATGTCTCTAACATTTAAAATATCATCAATTATAACATCATTTTGAGCAGACAGTAAGGCCAAGTTCCACAAAATAATTCTATCTAAAAACCTCTGTCAAAAAAGAGAGACATGACACACTTTACTAGAAGACACCTTACAAGAATTATTCAAAGTCCTTCTGTCAGTGTGGCCTCTGCTTATATTATACAGCAGCTATTTAATAGATAAAAGGAGTTTATCCACCCTTGAAAACTTTGTTATTCTTCTATTTCAAGTACTGGAAATAGAATTGAGGAGCAAGATTAAGCATGAATCATGAATACAGGCATCTCTTCATTTACAGAATAAATTCCACAGGAATGTTGCTATTTCATCAGCATATGGATTCTGGAGAGTAGAGGATCCATTCATCTCTACATGCTAAGCTCACAGCCCAATGCTTATAACATAGAGGGCATAGAAATATTTTGACTAAAGTTGCTAAAGTTGCTGGAACTGTAAGGATAGCTCCTTGGGATTTTTTTTTTAAGAGTCTGATTATTTTCATTTTATAAATATTTGCAACATGTTTGACAGCACATCAGAAGACAAATAAAAGCAAACAAAACAGAATAAAACTTTAAAGGCAGACATGGGACCAACCCAAACAAGCTAGTGAAGACATTTATGTGTTGTTAGATGCCAAGACTATCACTACATCATGACATGATAAAAAGCAAAAGTTCATAATAATTCTTTTTTATTGGAAATGTTATCCCCTTTCCTGGTTTCCCCTCCAGAATGCCATTCCTCTATCCTCTCCCCCTGTTCCTGTTCACCAAACCACCCACTCCTGCTTCCTGGCCCTGGCATTCACCTACAATGGGGCATAGAACCTTCACAGAACCAAGGGCCGCTTCTCCCATGGATGTCTGACTAAGCCATCCTCTGCTACATATGCAACTGGAGCCATGAGTCCCACCATGTGTACTCTTTGGTTGGTGATTTAGTCCCTGGGAACTCTGTGGACACTGGTAGGTTCATACTGTTCTTGCTCCTATGAAGCTGCAAAACCCCTCAACTCATTGGGTCCTTTCTCTACCTCCTTCATGGGGTACCCTGTGCTCAATCCCATTGAGGGCTGTGAGCGTCCACTTCTGTATTTGTCAGGCACAGGCAGAGCCTCTCAGGATACAGCTATATCAGGCTCCTGTCAGCAAGCACTTGTTGGCATTCACAATAGTGTCTGGGCTTGGTGAATGTATATGGGATGGAAACCCAGGTAAGGCAGTCTCTGAATGATCATTCCTTCAGTCTCTGCTCCACACTTTGTCTCTGTAACTCCTGCCATATGTGTTTGTTCCCCCTTCTAAGAAGGATTGAAGTATCCACACTTTGGTCTTTCTTCTTGAGTTTCATGTGGTTTGTGAATTGTCTCTTGGGTATTCTGAGCTTCTGGGCTAATATATACTTATCAGTGAGTGCATATCAAGTGACTTCTTTTGTTATTGGGTTACATCACTCAGGATGATATCCACCAGATCCATTCATTTGCATTAAGAATTTCATAAATTCATTCTTTTTAATTGCTAAGTAGTACTCCATTGTGTAAACGTACCACATTTTCTGCATTCATTCCTCTACTGAGGGACATCTGGGTTCTTTCCAGCTTCTGGCTATCATAAATAAGGCTGCTATGAACATAGTGAAGCATGTGTCCTTATTACATGTTGGAACATTTTCTGGGTGCCCAGGAGTGGTATTGCTGGATCTTCTGGTAGTACTATGTCCAATTTTCTGAGGAACTGCCAAACTAATTTCCAGCGTGATTGTACCAGCTTGGAATCCCATCAGCAATGGAGGAGTGTTCCTCTTTCTCCACATCCTTGTCAGCATCTGCTGTCACCTGAATTTTTGATCTTAGCCATACTGACTGATGTAAGTTGGAATCTCAGAGTTGTTTTGAGTTGCATTTCCCTGATTACTGAGGAAGTTGAACATATTTTAGGTGCTTCTCAGCTATTTGGTATTCCTCAGTTGAGAATTCTTTGTTTAGTTCTGTACCCAATTAGGAATAGGGTTATTTGGTTCTCTGAAGTATAACTTATTGAGTTCTTTGTACATATTGGATATTAGCCCTCTATCAGATGTAGGATTGGTAAAGATCTTTTCTCAATCTGTTGGTTGCCTTTTTGTCTTATTGACAGAGTCCTTTGTCTTACAGAAGCTTTGCAATTTTATGAGGTCCCATTTGTCCATTCTTGATCTTGCAGCACAAGCCATTGCTGTTCTGTTCAGGAATTTTCCCCCTGTGCCCATATGTCCAAGGAGCTTCCCCACTTTCTCCTCTATTAGTTTCAGTGTCTCTGGTTTTATGTGGAGTTCCTTGATTCATTTAGACTTGAGCTTTGTACAAGGAGATAAGAATAGATCAATTCACATTCTTATACATGCTAACCACCAGTTGAGCCAGCACCCTTTGTTGAAAATGCTGTCTTTTTTCCACTGCATGGTTTTAGCTCCTTTGTCAAAGATCTTTCTTTATTTCTTCCTTGACCAAGTTATCATTGAGTAGAGTGTTGTTCAGCTTCCACATGTATGTGGGCCTTCTATTATTTATGTTGTTATTGAAGATCAGCCTTAGTCTGTGGTGATCTCATAGAATGCATGGGATTATTTCAATCTTCTTGTATCTTTTGAAGCCTGTTTTGTGACCAATTGTGATCAATTTTGAAGAAGGTACCATGATGTACTAAGAAGAAGGCATATCCTTTTGTTTTAGGATAAAATGTTCTATAGATTTCTGTTAAATCCATTTTTTTCATAACTTCTGTTAGTTTCACTGTGTCTCTGTTCAGTTTCTGTTTCCATGATCTGTCCATTGCTGAGTGTTGAAGTCTCCCACTATTATTGTGTGGGGTTCAATGTGTACTTTGAGTTTTAGTAAAGTTTCTTTTATGAATGTGGGTGCCTTTGCATTAGGAGCATAGATGTTCAGAATTGAGAGTTCTTCTTGGTAGCTTTTTCCTTTGCTGAGTATGAAGTGTCCTTCCTTATCTTTTTTGATAACTTTAGATTGAAAGTCGATTTTATTTGATATAAGAATGGCTGCTCCAGCTTATTTCTTGGAACCACTTGCTTGGAGAACTGTTTTCCAGGCTTTTATTCTGAGGTAGTATCTGTCTTTATCTCTGAAGTGGGTGTCCTGTATGCAGCAATGTAATTTTGATAGGTCTGCCTTTATATGTAACTTGAACTTTTCCTCTTACAGCTTATATTCTTTGTTTGTTTTGTGCATTTGGTGTTTTGATTATTATGTGATGGGAGGAATTTCTTTTCTGGTCCAAATTATTTGGAGTTCTGTAGGCTTCTTGTATGTTCATGGGAATCTCTTTCTTCAGGTTGGGGAAGTTTTCTTCTATAATTTTGTTAAAGATATTTACTGGCCTTTTAAGTTGGAAATCTTCCTTCTTATCTATACCTATTTTCTTAGGTTTGGTCTTCTGATTGTGTCCTGGATTTCCTTGATGTTTTGGGTTAGGATCTTCATTGCATTTCACATTTCTTTGATTGTTGTATCAATGTTTTCTATGGTGTCTTCTGCACCTGAGATTCTCTCTTCTATCTTTTGTATTCTGTTAGTAATGCTTGCATCTATGGCTCCTGACTTCTTTTCTAGGTTTTCTATCTCCAGAGTTGTCTCACTTTGTGATTTCTTTATTGTTTCTACTTCCATTTTTAGAACCTGGATGATTTTGTTCAATTCCTTCACCTGTTTGGATATGTTTTTCTGTAATTCTTTAAGGGATTTTTATGTTTCCTCTTTAAGGGCTTCTACCTGTTTACCTGTGTTCTCCTGTAGCTCTTTAAGGGAGTTATTTATGTCCTTCTTAAAGTTCTCCATCATTATCATGAAAAGTGACTTTAGATCTATATCTTGATTTTTCTGGTGTGATGGTATATCCAGGACTTGCTATGGTGGGAGATCTGGGTTCTGATGATGCCAAGTAACCTTGCTCACCTTAGCTTCTGTTGTTATGCTCCCTCCATCTAATTAGCTCAAGTGCTCCCTGCCCTTGCTATATCTAATTGGAGCCTGTCCTTCCTGTAATCCTGGGTGAGTCAGAATTCCTCAGAGTCTAGCTTTCTCTGTGATCCTGTCATTCCTGGATCTTGTAGTCCTGAGATTCTGGTGTGTCAGAGTTCTTGGTAGTCAAGCTTCCTCTGAGACCCTGGGATCTTGGTGTGATCAAGCTCCTGGGATCCTGGGATCCTGGGGTCCTAAGATCCTGGGCGTGTTAGAGTGCCTGCAAGTAGTACCTCCTCTGGGGGCCATAGGACTGTCCACTGAGATTGCAAGCAAGGTAGACCAGTGCCAACTGGAAGGAACCTGAGCCACTGGTCTGGTGGGGTTCCTGTGTTCCTGGCTCCTGCTGGTACCAATCACTCCTGGTGTTGTTGAAACAGGTGTTGTGTTCTACTTACCAGTGATCCTAAGACCCTGGGTGTGCTAGGGTGCTTGGGGAATGAAGAGGCTGCTGAGGATCATGAGGCTGTCCACTGAGTTTGTGCCCAAGGTGGCCCTGTGCTGATGCCGACCAGAAGGATTGCATGTGCTTTGCTTCAAACAATGGAATAATAAAGCATTTGTTTTAGAATGATTCCTATATATAATGAGTAAAACTTTTAGAATGGTGTTTATGCGTGAACATTGTAAACTCTCAACTGCTTGTGGCGTTCAATTATTGTAAATGATAATTTCTTTGAATGTAAAAATCTTTCCACATAATGAAATCTCAGTTACCCATCTTCATGATGAGAAAGATTGGTTTCATAAACATTTTCTTCTTGATAATAAACTTCAAGCAAACCACAATGGTGTGCTTTGTGGAATCTGAGCTATAAATAATTTGATCCCTATATCTTCCTCTGAGATGTAGCTACATTTTAAGGCTTGCTGGAAAAGAGAAGTCTTTTCCTTCTACAACAATGTTTGGCTTCTTTCTGATTAGTTTCTTTGTCAACCTGACAAAACTAAAGTTATCTGGAAAAAGCAACCTCAGTTGAGAAACTGCCTCTCTTAGATTGTCTGTAGGCAAGTCTGGGGGGGGGGGGCATTTTCTTGATTAATGATTGATGTGGGAGGTTCCAGCCCTCTGGGGTTGGTGTCACCCTTGGACAAGTAGTCCTGGGTGCTATAAGAAAGCTGGCTGAGATGGGACTAGAAAGATGGCTCAACTGTTAAGAGTACTGACTGGTCTTTCAGAGGATCCTGGTTCAATTCCCAGCACCGACTTGGCAGCTTACAACTGTCTGTAACTCTAGTTCCAGGGAATTCAACACCCTCACACAGATAAGTGTGCAAGCAAGACACCAGTGCACATAAAATAAAAACAAATTTTAAGTGTTTTAAATTTTATAGAAATATATATTATATATATTACTTATATATCTTATATTAATTATATATTATCTATTGGGCAAGCCAGTAAGCTATGTCCCTCCATGGCCTCTCCATCAGTTCCTGCCTCCAGTTAACTGCCCTGCCTTCCTTCATGATGGACTATGTGCTGGAAAATGAAAATAAACCCCTCTGCCAAGATGCTTCTAACCATTGTACTCATCATAGCAATAAAAACAAATCAGAGCAGCCTCTCCACCATGGACTTCTTTGAGGTTTGCTTGCTCACCTTAGCTTTCAGAGCAGCCTCTCCACCATGGACTTCTTTGAGGTTTGCTTGCTCATCTTAGCTTTCAGAGCAGCCTCTCCACCATGGACTTATTTGAGGTTTGCTTGCTCACCTAGCTTTCCCTTTGATTTTCTAATCTCCTCTGGCCTCCACCCTCCATAGACATCACCACTGAAATCCTATTCACACTGTTCCCTATTCCTTACTGATTGCTCTAAGAGAGCAAATGCCGTGACACATCCTACTAGATATTGTTGGTAACGTGCTGGGCTTATGATATCTATGACAATTCTCCATCACCTCCATTGCATAGTAAAGACACAGAAGTGGGGAAAGTGTAACAAACACCAGCACAGGGCACAATGAAAAGTGTCTATGAGACCTGAATGGATCCAAAAGCACCAAGGTTCTTCACCTCAATCCTACTTCCAGCCACTGGAAGCTCCACCTCCTGAGAACTAACCAGGCAGGCTCTGGTGAGAACTGCCCAGATGAAAAGCAGATGCAACCGAGGAGAAAGAATGGCAAGAAACAGATGACAAAAGAGAGGGCAGAGGCGGTGAAGGAGCCCCAGTGGATGTGTATTATTGACAAGGAGGAGTGCTGTAGACCTGTGACAAAACCTCTCTATGGTCTTGGTGGGAATGTTGACAGTGTGCCTAGAATATTGACCACAGTTTCCTCTTCCAGGATGTTTACAGCTTCAAACTGCTCCCCTACAGAGGCCTCCTACTGAGAAGAGCTAATCACATCTCCTGTGCTGTGTTGATGATAAAGGCACCCAGGCTCCTGGTTGCTGTGTGGTAGGTATCTTCCATCAGAGTGAGCACAGAGCTTGGATCCCAGCATTTCTGTAAGTGTGTTTGTATGTCTGTATGTTCTTTCTTCATTCTTCCATCCCAAATAGGATTCTAAGACCCAGTCATGCTGTTGCAAGCTTGGATCTTCAAGTATCTAAGATGTGAAAAAGATTTTTGTCACAGATCTCCACACCTTTATTAGTAAGATCATTTAACTTTTTGTGTCATAATTCTATGGTACTTAAATGCTTCTCTAGAAGTATCACAGCTTTTGATGAGATTTTCATCAGCTTGCCATACCATCACCGAACCAAACCACAGAAAACACAGGTAAAAAAATGTAATACTTGGCTTCAAGTACTCATTATTCATAAAATTACAATAAGCCCATCGATTTGAAAAGAAAATAAGGAAGGACAAATAATTTAGAAGATGTTCACTGAGGGAAAAGTCCAAACCATCAGAACAACTTGATGAGCTTTCAAACACAACGAAACTCTGTGAAGTCCTAAAACACTGTCTGTTTGCCCCTTCATGCTTATCAAATTAGTGAACACTGAGAGCCTGAAAGGATCAATTATTGGTGAAAATATTGGAAAATGAGAATGTCGTGCTGCTGATAAGGGTGTAAATTTATTCAATTATTTAGGAGAGTTCTTCTACCTGTCTATTGCAATGCCCAAAATTAACCTGAAGGTTACCTGCTCAGGAACCAGGTAATTTCCTAGAAGGCTGGGGATTGTAGTTCTTGGGAAATAACAAAGCCTCATGGGAAAGTAGGGTAGCCTATAGGTTTGTCCTTATAAGGCCCTGCAACATGTAGCTTGAGGCCATCCATTCTCAGGTGAGAAATACCAGGGAATGGTCCTGACTAAAGCCCTCTTGGCCAGTATTTAATATTTAATAAAGCCCAAAAACGATGAAGTTGTTTCTTTGTTTGCTTATTTGCTTGTTCTTTCTGGTGAATCACAGGATTAACACTATCGATTTAATCAGTTAGCTCTTTTTCTTAAAACATCCTTACCTGTCTTCACAAAGAAATGTCTGAAGGACATCAGTTACAAAATGATCATAACAAAAAACAAACAATAACAACAACAAAAAAACACCAAGTAATTACAAGTAAACAGGTTTGGTGACTATGTAATTCATAGACTGAGTTCTACATGTACAGTGAAAATGGATAGACTAGATATCCATGGGCTAACATGGATGCAACTCAAACATCTCATGATGAATAAGAAATTCAATAACTCATGTTTTAAATACAAAAGACAATATTATCAACAGTGGAGATTTTCTTTTTGTAAGAAAAAACTAGAAAGAATGAATGATTTTCTATCTGTAGCATTACTTAAGAATGCAAAGGAAAAAAATCTAGAATAAACGTCAACATTCATCTGTGAAACCAAATTGATAAGTTCAGGGTATACACTATAGTATTTCTATACTTTTCTAGAAGCATGGAACATTTGTTGATTCATCATTAAAAATGTAATACATACATGTGCATACTTCATAACTAGAATTATAATGCATAAAGAGAAAATTTTAAAAATCTACAGCACATTAAAATGGTTTCAATGAGAAAAGCAACCAGAAGGCAGTTCTTTTATGTTCCCCAACTTTATACTAAATAAAAAGTATGAAATGTATTGATTTGACTACAAATTTTAAGTAGAAATTTTTCTTATTCTAAAAGCAATTTTAAAAGATAATAAATGGCCCATGTTCCTTTAAGGCTACACATTAGTACTGTATGACTTTAAACGTAGCATTGTAAATATTGAATTCAGTGCTTATATAACTTAAATGAGTCACTGTTGATCTACATAGCCAAGTCAATGCTTCTAAAATAGGTTTTGTTCTATTTAAAAATATACTACTCAATTTTGGTGGCAACAAATTCTTTTCTTAAGTAATTACCTTTAAGCCAGCCTCTGGGTTTGTAAGTAATGCTTCATGCTAAGGTGGATCCAACTGGAAAATCCCTCAGGCAGTACGTGGACAGCTAAACAAATAGGTTTTTATAAATAAGGCTATATGCCTCTGCTTTTTTTTTTTTTTTTTTTTTTTTTTTTTTTTTTTTTTTTTTTTTTTTTTTTTTTTTTTTTTTTTTTTTTTTTTTTTTTTTTTTTTTTTTTTTTTTTTTTTTTTTT
>CACVCL010032586.1:0-15053 GCA_902729485.2 Mus minutoides | reverse complement strand
GTAATTTCCATAAGTGACATCACTTGCAAATTTTCCAAGGAAGAGCTTATAAAAGCCAGACCAAAGCATACTCAGGGAGAAATAATGACATATGGAAAGAAGCTGACAGTAGTTGATGGATCTGAGTTAAAATCAGTGATGACTTGAGAGGAGTTACACTTCCTTAGAAGAATGTAACAGCAGAATTTAGTTATATATTCGATTGTTTCTTTTGAAGAAACTAGAACTTCGTGAAAAGGAGGAGGATGTTCTTCTGCATTTAAAATTCTAGTCAAAATAAGTAAATTTAAATGTATTTTAATAGTTTCACATGAGTGAAGGTTACCATACTGGACACAGGTAGCATGCTTGAAAGTATGTGGTCTTCCTCTTAGTCTAGAGAAAAGGCTTGCTCTGTACACAGATTGACATGTGAATTCCCTTTGGCAACCGGAATTGTCATTTAAAGAGCTAGAGAGATGGCTCAAGAATGCTTGCTCTGCAGACATGAGGACCAGAAGAGAGATGATGACACCCACAGAACAAGCTGATAGCCCCCACAAATCCCTGTAATCCAGCTCTGTAGAGGGCAGAAACAGGTAATTGCTGAGTATTGCTGGCTTGGAGGTTCACTGGCTGAATCAAGGGCTCCAGGTTCAGAGAGAGATGTTGCATTAAAAGAGAAGGAAGCGGGTGACAGAGGAGGATAACCAGTGGCCCCCCTGGCTTCTGAATGTATGCACTGGCCCGCATACCACAGACAGACAGACAGACAGGCAGACAGACAGACAGACAGACAGACAGACAGACAGACACACACACACACACACACACACACACACACACACACACACACACAAAACACACACCCCACAACTAAAAATGAATGAACAAATAAAAATACACTAAAAACCTCATTTGGAAAAGACAGCTTATTATCTCAACAAATAGTCAACACTTCTGGTTAGCTTTAAATACCTGCTTGTCATAACCTAGAATCACCTAAGAGACCTCAACTAGGGAAATGCTTAGAAAAGAGCTATGAGGTGGAGGAGTGAGGGTAGAGGAATGTGTGTAGTGGAAATACGTGTAGAAAGGTTCCAACAGGGATGCAAGTGTCAGGGGATAGGGGAAGGTCAGGCATGGTAGACGGGTCACCTGTAAGTAAGCATGCCAGAAAAAGCCATATAGGAATGTGCCACTTTATATATTAACTTTAAAAATGCTTTAATGTTGTTGTTTGTTTTTTCTTGTTTTTTTTTAAGGGGGGGGATCTCAGATAGAGCCTTCCTGCATGGATGGATAATGATAATGCCATTCCTAGAAGTCATGGCTTTATAAATTGAGATCCCAATGTTGGAGGAAGGGCACTTCTGTGTGAAGTGTTGGCCAGGGACTATGCACTGCCCTGCCCCCCCAAACAATTCAAGCTATTGTCATTGCTCTTGCTTTCCCACCTGTGTTAGGTGGTGTCTTAGCTGAAGACATCATAGGCTATGGTACTTGGACACAGAAACAGAGCTGGAACAGAACTGAAGCCTCCTCACTTCTGGTTATCTTTCATACTCCATGTAGGTGTATTCAGGCTTTTAAAGGAGAAAAGCCAACAACAGTCTAATCCAGTCTCAGATCTTGTACATCGACTTGCCAGCCAAGACATTCCCATTGGTGGTATGACTATTGCAGTAGTAACCGACTACTTCCTGATGGGATTCAAGGCTCTTCCTTCAGAAGGAATAATGCTGAGTACTGTAAAGGTGGCCAGAGCCTGTGGCTAGGGAGGGCATATGCTCTAGGTGCAGTCTACTATAGATGTTTTGCTGAATGCAAATATACTGCTTTCTAACTATGTCTGTATCTACAGACCAGTGGAGCTCTCGGCTTTCCTCCCAGAAGTTTCCTTTGACCGGGGTCAACTATCAGTGCAGACTCATAACCAGTCAAACTTCTGAAAATAAGGGACAGTTGAGTGCTCAAGTCCAAGAGGAACATCACAATCACTCACTCTAAAACCACGTGAAAGATGCAGTAGAAACACCAGAGGAACTAGAGGGGAGGCTGTAAGAAATGCTAGCTTTTGGATATGACATGGCCATGGCTGTCATGTGATCACCTACACAAAACCTTCACACACACACACACACACACACACACACACACACACACACACACACACGGAGACTGGAGTCCATCTTGAGTTATCAAATGTGGTTGGTATGGGTGATTTCTTCTAAACTGCACTGCTGCAAACATGCTGCACTGTTCATTAATATCTTTTCCTTTTTCTCCATTAAGACATGGAATTTCTGAGTGCATCATTAAGTAGTCATTTTGTTTGTGTTTCTTCTGTTATAAGCTTTCCTGCTCAGCTTGACAATTAATGTTATTTATCAACTTGATAGAATCTAGAATAATCTGGGAGATGGGCCTCTGGGCATGCTTGTGGGGAATCACTTTGATTACAGCAATGGATGTGGTAAGGGCCACCCACTGTGGATGGCACCCTTCCCTGGCTGAGATACTGGATTGTACACACTGAAAGGGAAAGGAACAGAGAGTATGTATTCATTGCTTTCTTCTGACTGCAGGTACGATGTGATCGACTGCTTTAAGCTCCTGTTGCCTTAACTTCCCAGACATGATGTACCTTGAAATGTGATATTCAATAACCTTCATTACCTTTTACATTGCTTTCGTCAGAATATTTTATCACAGCAACAAAAGAGAAACTACGACAGAAATTGATACTCCGATTGGGGCTGTTTCTGTATACAGTAAACCTGATTATATAGTGCTTAGGTCCAAGGAACTGCTTTGTGGCTGGAATGTGGAAGAGTTTGGGACTTTGCTTACAGAAGTCATAACATGCTGGAAAAAGAAATTAATGGATCATCCTGTTGGAGATTTGGAAGACAGGAGTGCTCAGAGAGATGTGAACAATAAGAGATCTGTCTCCTAAGGATCAGATGATCCAAATTCATCTAACTGCAGAGAGCTTAAGCTTCTCCAAAGCAACTGCCTGAGAAAGTGTTTTCCAGGGCAGGCACGAAAAACCTGATGTCAAGGATGGCCAGCCTCCTTCTTGTGCTGGCAGCAAAGCTTGGTAGCATTCTTCACATTACTGGTTTTGGAAACTGTAAGACTGAGGAGAGCAGCAAAGGCAGGCAATGGGTGATGGGTCCGAGTCCCTGGAGAAAGGACTGAGAGTTTGTTGAGTGATGCTGTGGGGATGGAGCTTAAGTTACAATAGGGATCTCAGAATGATGCAGATGACAGGACCGTGGAATGGATGTGCAGGATAGTTCTGGACATCGAGTGGATTCAGGCCTGGATAGAATCCTTGTGCTATAGGTTACTGAGATGGAGGGCATGGGTAGGACTACCTACCATGTAAATTAAAGTTACCAAATTAAAATGTAATTTGATAATTACATTTTAAGCCCTAGATATCAGAGAAGAGGTGACAGTGTTTGGTGTCTGTGTTGCTGTGATTGTGTCTTGATGCACCTCAGCTCTTCCCCTCGTAATAGTGATATATACTTTCTGCCACTCTATGTTGGAAGTATGAATTTGACTTTGATTTTATAGGAGTTCTCTGCTAGAACTTTTGACTTTTAGAGACTTTCCCCTGGGATTGTTAAAGACTCTGTGGATTTTTAATAGGTGGGCTATATTTTTCTCTGTGAGATAAACACATGATTTGGGGATGGAAGGGAGAAGGCTATGGCTTCAAAGGGATGTGTCTGAGTGTCAAGTAAACAAGGAGAGGGGCTGTGATGGTTATGTTAATTATCATCTTGATAGAGTCTAGAATAATATGGAGATGGGCCTCTGGGCAGGCCTCTGATTCCATTATCTTGATTACATTAATTGATGTGGGAAGACCCACCCACTGTAGGTGACATCATGCCCTGGCTGGCATCCTAGACTCTATAATGTGGAGGGAAGGGAACTGAACAGCACATATGTATTCATTACTATAACTTTTCACTGTGGATGTAATGGAATGAACTACCTCAACTGTATTGACTTCCCCACAATGATGGACTGCACCTTGAACTGTGAGCTAAAACACACCCTTTCCCTCTTAATTTTCTTCTATCAGAATATTTTTAATCACAACAACAGGAGAGAAATGATGACACCCAGTGTCTATGCCATGGGAAATTGGAGAATTTCTCCCAGAGGATGAAGAGTATATTTCTCTGCTCTGTTGTTGCAAGACTTGGCCATGTGACTTGTTTTGATAAAGAACCAAGAGCCAAGTGATAGGAACAAAGGGTATAAGTGTCTGCATCATTTAGCTTGGCCTCCTATAGCTTAGCCTCATATATTTCTGTTTTTCTCCATGAAGAGAGCCTGTCTCCATGAAGAGAGCTACACTTGTCTCGTGTAACTACTGGTTAATGACCAGGTGGAAACTTTAGCCCAATTGGCAGAAAGCAGCTAAGTGTTATTAGTTCAAGATGAGATTAGGCCAACTCCAGCTATTCTACAGATGTTACAAAGAAACAAAAGAAGTACTGATCAGCCACCAAGTTCCTTGGATTATTTGTTATATAGCATAATTGCAACAGAAATATGACTAATATAGAGGGATGGGCTCTATCTTTACTGGTTTAATAGCTAATTATGTTCTAATGTATTCTCATTGAGTAATTTAAAAGTTTTGCTCATTTATTTTTATTTTTAAAAAAGCTTGAGAATATAACTGACTGGTTCTTTTGAGCATAAGTTAAAGCAGAGAACATTTTATACCTATTAGTATTGTTTAGGTGGGTAATATCATTTGAATGAAGAATGTGCATCACAGATATATGTGTTAAAGGGGTAGTCACAAAGGTGATAGTACTAGAAAACACTATGGGCTTTAGTGAGATCAGATCTTATGGAGGGCATTCATGATACACTCTTCCAAGGAATTGTGGGTCCCTGGTGTTAGCCTCTCTCTACTTCTTGGCTCACAATATAACCAGTCTGCTGTCATTTGTTCCAGACATGATATGATTTCTTCATAAGAGACACAAAACTATCTGGTCTCAGACTGGAAACTCAGAGACCATGAGCTAACTAAAACTTTTCTCTTTGTAAAGTTGTCTAAGTATTTTGTTATAGTTATTTAATTATTGTCAGTTATTGATTTGTGCATCAAAAACAGGGTAGAAGATAAGGGACATCTTTCTCTCATCCTATATGTGTTCTTGAACATTTAACAAGGCCAGGGGTGTGTAAGGAGAATACAAGAAATGCAGCTTTTATCAAAAAGATCTCACAGTCTAATAGGCTAAATAGACATGTAACCCAATCATTAATATAAAGATGAGGGAGAGGAGTGAATATTGTCAAAATACTTAATACATTTGGGAGAAAATATCTTTGTGACAGACATACCTGTCAGTTACAGCGAATGAACAGTGATAAGAAACCAGAAAGAAAAAAATGAACAGTGGGGAGAAATACAGTGGCTTGTGAGGGCTTTGGGCATTACCCCAAAGGGATTCCTTCTCTTAAATAAACTATTGTGATGCAATGGTTCATGATGCATATCTGTAATGATGTTTTTCCTGAACACAATTTAGAACCTTACTTGAGCTTCCAGAATCACCAGAACCTTGGCCTACATCTCTGTACTCACATCTCTGTACTCACATCTCTGTACTCACATCTCTGTACTCACATCTCTGTACTCACACAGACACATATTTTTATGGTTGGATGTATCTAGTTGGTACTTACTAATTGTTCTGACAGAATGCTATTGATTCAAATCTCAGAGTGAACTTTTAGATTTGCTGCCTCTAGTTAACCTTTCTGACAAAGAAATATGGAACCTCATCTTCAATTAAAAGGTATAATACTCTGATACTGTGTTTAGTATAATGACTATTTTTTGAGTTTTCTATGATAAAACCATTCTCTTTCATACAGAAATTCTGAGGCACTGCTAATGTTTTCTGTGTAAGCCTTTTGTGGACTATACCTCGGGGTTTAGGAGTTTGTGTAAAGAATTTTTTAGAAGCATAAACTTCTATAAACCCTTTAAACCTTGACATAAATTCTGTTGAAAGGAAGTGAAACGAAAACCCAGTAATATCCGCACAAGCTCATGCTAATGATGGACAAGGGGAAATCTGGGAGTCAAAGTTTTCTTGACTATTTTAAGGTTTTGACAAGATCCCCTCAGGGGAACTCTGTCATCTTATTACTTACAGAATTGGACTTAGATCTATGGAAATCAGAAGAAATACTGTCTGTTTCTCTTGCTTTCTTGAATCTTTACATGACAAATCTTAGAAACAAATGGCCCCCAGAGGTGAGAACAGCCTAATGCTTTTGCAAGCACCATTCAGGAAGATGTTGCTTTTGTTCTCAATTTGACAATCTCTCGATTAGATCACCCACACAGAGAGGGACTCTGAAGGTCATTGTGCTAAAATATAACATCTACAGGTTTCTATATTCCAGTTTGCTCTTTCTCTTTCCCACTTGCACAAATTGAGCATCTCAATCTCCTCAGTTGATTTATTATTTATATTCTCTTTAATAGGCTTTGATAGTGTCCCTGACGTTTACTTCATTTTATTTATTAGTGTGTGCATATATTATTTCTTAGCTCCTTTCTTTGAGTTCCTCCTAAATTTTTAAAACTTTTATTACATATAATCATTATGTGTGGTACTGAGTTATATAAGCCTGTTTTCATAAAAGTAAATTGAGCATATAGGTCATCATATCCCCCCACGTCACCTCTCCACTCCCACCATAGTCCTTTAATTTCTTTTGTCTTCTTAGACAATTCCATTTTTACTTTCATGTCATATATTTGTACATTATTTTATGAATATGTATAGAATCTAGGGATCACATAGAAGAGAAAAATATATGATACTCATTTTGAGAGACTGGCAGAAGTCATTTCCACCAAGTTGTATTCCTTTATCTTGCAAACAACATAGCTTCATTCTTTATGGCTGAGAAATGTCTATATGTATTGGCCCTTCCCCCCACCCATTCTTGTGCTGGTGGATCTCTCCTGGTTTTACACCTTCAGTGTGTGAATAGTGGGCAGTAAACTTAGCTATGCAAGCAGCATTGGAATCCTGTAGGCCAATAGCTGGGACTAGCTCAGTTGGTTGATCTGTTTTTAGTTGTGCTGAGGAACCTTCATGTTGGTTTCCAGAGTGGGTGGGCTAGTGTCCATTCTCCAACGCTGTATCAGGGTTCTTTTGTGTCTGCGCTTCATCAGCATTTCTTGATATTTGTTTTGGCAATCACTTTCTTCTAACTAGAGTTGAGGCAGAATTTTATTCTTGTTTTAATTTGCATTTCTCTGATCAACAGTGGAGTTGGAATTTCTCATATGTTCATTGTTCATATGTATTTCGTTTGGGTAGTATTTAGTTTATTAATCTGTTTATTCATTGGGCTTGATTTTTTTTTAAAACTTGAGTTTGAGTTAATTGTGTATTGGAGTTGCTAATCATTTGTCTGTTGTATAGATGCTGGATCTTCTCCCAATCTGTCTCGCCATTCAGTTAACTCTTGACTTTCATGAAGTCCCTTTGCCAACTGTTGGCACTATTTCCTGAATGACTCATGACACACCCTTTCTGAATTCCATCTTTGCCTATGCCTGTAGCTTATTGTTTTATTTCCCTCAGCCTATTTCAGAGTTGTGTTTCTTACACTAAGGCCTTTGATTAGCTTTGAATTAATTTTTCTGTAGGGCAAGAGATGAAAATCTAGTTTTAGCATGTATATGTGCCAGATGTGGTGGCATATGCCTTTAATCCCAACACTTGGAAGACAGAGGCAGGCAGCTCTCTGTGAGTTCCAGGTCAATCTGGTGACATAGTACATCAGCTAGGGTTATGCAGGAAGATCCTGTGTCAACAACAACAACAACCAAGAAAGAGTGAGAACTGTGACAACCTTATTTTTTTCTGTTTTGAGGAGTTTTTTTCAGTTGTTCATCATTTAGTGTTTATAGGTCTATCATACATAAGTAGCCTTTATTATGTTGAGATGTGTTCCTTCCACTTTTACTCTCCTCTGGATTTGTATCATGAAATTTGTTACACTTTTTCAAAAGAAATTTATAGATTGAGATGAGCATGTTTTCTCTTCTTTGGTCCATTTACATGATGTATTGTATTCATTATTTGTATGTTGAACTATCTTTGCATCTCTGGAATAAATCCAATTTTATCATGGTGCCTAATTTTTTTCATGTGTTGTGTTCTTGAATTCTATCTGATGTAATTTGTTGGGAAACTTTATGTCTATACTCATCAGGGAGATTAGGTTATTGTGTTTTTTTTTTTTATTTTTTATTTTTTTATTATATGTAAGTACACTGTAGCTGTCTTCAGACACTCCAGAAGAGGGCGCCAGATCTCATTACGGGTGGTTGTAAGCCACCATGTGGTTGTTGGGATTTGAACTCATCACCTTCGGAAGAGCAGTTGGGTGCTTTTACCCACTGAGCCATCTCACCAGTCCCGAGATTAGGTTATTGAACTTCTGTTTAGTCTTTATCTGGAATTGCTATCAGAGTACCAGTGTTTTATTTTTAAAACTTTGCAAGCATTCATTACATTTCTCTTCTTTGTGATAGTTTGCAAGCATTGGTGTTAATTCTCCAAAGACCTGGGAGAAATCAGCAGGGAATCCAGTTGAACCTAAATGGATTTTAGGTTGGGGGATTTTTGTTGTTGTTGCTGTTGTAGTAACTATTTCAATATCACTGCTTATCATAGAACTACTTGAATTATCTATGTACCTTTGGTTGGCTGTCTGCATTTGGCATCTCATCCATTTCTTTTACATAGTCTGTTAGTGGAATAAAAGAATTTTGGTTATGTCATATGAATTTCTAAAATTTGCTGATATCTATCATAATGTCTTCCCTTTAATCTCTAGTTTTATTAATTTGGATCTTCCTTTTGATTAGCTTGGCTAAGAGTTTGCCAATCTTTTTTTTTTTTTTTTTTTTTTTTTTTTTTTTTTTTTTTTTTTTTTTTTTTTTTTTTTTTTTTTTTTTTTTTTTTTTTTTAAAGACTAGCCTCTTTGTTTCATTCATTATTTATATTTTATATTTATATTTATATTTTCTGTTTTCCATTTAATTAATTGCTTTCCATGTCTTAATTCTTTCTTATGTTCTCATTTTATATTTGGCTTTTTCTTGTTCATTCAGGGTTTTAGTTTTGTTTGAGACAGGGTCTCACTCTGTTACCCTGGCCATGTTGTTATTTCCTATGCAGACCAAATTTGCCTGGACCTCACAAAGATCTGATTGCCTTTGCCTACCGAGTGCTAGGATTAAAGGTGTTCATGCCATGCCCAGAGATTTGCCAAGGTTTTGAGGTCGATTTTAAAATTATTTCTTTGGGATCTCTCTAATTTTTAACATAAGTATTCATAGCTATAAACTTACCTCTTAAGACAGTTTTCATTGTATCCTAGATTTGAATATGTTGTGCTCTCATTTTCATTTGTTTATAGGATTTGTTTTTAATGGTGTCTATGTGTGTCCTAGAAATCACTCTGTAGACCAGGCTGGCCTTGAACTCACTCACAGAAACTTGCCTGCCTCTGCCTCTGCCTCTTGAGGGTGTTAAAGGTGTGTGTCTCCACCACCAGCCTTCTTGATTATAGGAGTTTTTAAACTTCTTTCTTCATTTTTTAATGACTGTCAATATGAGGGTGTCAAATCTCAACGAGTTTGTGCATGTTATGTATCTTCTTTTGCTGATGAAATCTAGTTTTATTCCATTGTGGTCAGAAAGAAAACAAGAGGTTTTGTCAGTGTTCTTTCATAAGTTTAAACTAACTTTGTGTTCTATTACCTGATCTGTACTAGAGAAGGCTCCATAGGCTCCTGAGCAGAGCATGTCTTCTGCTGTGCTTGGATGGAATGGTTTGTAGGGGACTATTGGATCCATTTGATCTATGATATCACTGAACGCCAATATTTTTTGTCAAAATGATATATTTATTCGTGGAAGAATTGTATTGATGGCACCTACTATTACTGAGTTGTAGATATACTCTAGTTTTACATCTTGTGATATTTACTTCATCAAATTAAGTGTATTATTTTGGCATGTATATTATTTATTAACTTTTCTTTTTTCTTGAAAATAGACTTTTTTCTCATATAGTACATCCTGATTACAGTTCCACCTCCATCTATTTCTCCTAGTTCATCCCTGTCTTCCCTCCCATCCAGATCTTCCAACCCCTTTCTGTCTCTGGAAACAGACATGTTTCTAAGGAATAATAAAGTAAAATAATAAAATAAAAGCAAACACATTGGAATTAAATAAAACAGAAGGAAAAGAGCCCAAGCAAAAGCACAAGAAGTAGATGGATGCAGAGACCCAGTTGTTCATGTGTTCAGAAATCCCATTAAAAGACAGCGAGAGAGAGAGAGAGAGAGAGAGAGAGAGAGAGAGAGAGAGAGAGAGAGGGAGAACACAGAGAGAACACACACAAAGAGAGACAGAGAGAGAGAACAGAGAGAGAGACAGAGAGAGAGAGGATACACACACAGAGTACAGAGAGAGAGAGACACAGAGAGAGGACACACACACACACAGAGACAGAGACACACACACACACACACACACACACACACACAGAGAGAGAGAGAGAGAGAGAGAGAGAGAGAGAGAGAGAGAGAGAGAGAGAATGAATTAAAAATTTAAAGATCCTAACAACATTAGGAGACAAGAAACTTTGAAGGATGCCATTGAGTTCATTTTCTGTTGGCCGTCTACTGCTGGGCATGTTGCTTCCCCTTAAGAGTAGTTTGTTTCCCAGCGAGACTACCTGGGAGAAAATTAAATTTTCATTTGAAAGTGGTTATCAATTGGAGATAGCTTCTGAATTAAGGATGGCAGCACTGACACATATTTTTAAGAAAATATATCTTAGTTTCTTTTCCATTGGTATGAAAAGATACAAAGACCAATGCAACTTATCCAGGAAAGAGTTTATTTGAGACTTACAGTTTCACAGGATGAGTTCATGACCATTGCAGCAGGCATAGCAGGCAAACAGACAGGCGAGCAGGCAGGAGGGTGGGCGGGCGTGCAGGCGTGCATGGCAGGCAGGCAGGCAGGCAGGCAGGCAGGCAGGCAGGCAGGCAGGCAGGCAGGCAGGCAGGCAGGCAGGCAGACATGACAAGCAGGCAGGCAGGCAGGCAGGCAGACATGGCAGGCAGGCAGGCAGGCAGGCAGGCAGGCAGGCAGGCAGGCAGGCAGGCAGGCAGGCATAACACTCGGATGGTAGTTGAAAGCTCACATCTTGAGACACAATCGCAAGGCAGAGAGAGCTAACTGGGAATAATGTGGCCTTTTGAAACCACAAGTCCAGCTCCAGTGACACACCCTCTCCAACAAGGCCACACCTCCAGTTGACTAATAGAACAAAGAATAGCAGGAAACCATTCCGGAGCTGCACAAGGGATCAATGTGTTGATTATACACTGAGTTGTGACAAACTTACGTTCCCTTATTCCTAATGTTAAAACAATCACAAAAAGAAAAGGAGAAGAATAAAAATTAATATACAAAAGACAAATTAGAAGGTGAATCAAGAAGGGGAAACGAATCATAAATATCCAAAATAAGATAGTAATAGTGAATCTATGCAGGTCAGCAGTTACGTAGGTGGATTTGGCCACTTCAAAATAATAGACTATAAGCTACAGAATCTAGTAACATATTGTTTATCCACAGCAATGAAAATGTAAGGACATAGAAAGGTAAAAAAAAATGGCTTGGAAAAGCTATATTAGGAAAATAGTGAATAAAAACATCTTTATAAACTTTGTAATAGAAGACAAATAATGTGTTTCTCCCAAAGGGAGAAAAAAACCTGTTGTTAACCCCAGATGTGATTATTGATCACAAGAGAATCAAAAGAAGTAATGGGAAAAATAAAAATAAATGAACTTAAAAAGAGCTCTGATGTCAAAATTATATACATAATATATAATGATTATATATTATATAATCATTATATATAAATAAATTATATATAATATATAAATACTATATATTTTATATTATATATATAATAAATATATACACATTTCTGTATATAAAAGTTGAAAATATATTATGAAATTCAATAGATGATTTTTAATCATTGTTATTTTGTGCACATGAATATGTATATATGTATGTATGTATGTATGTATGTATGTATGTATGTATGTATGTATCTATCTATCTATCTATCTATCTATCTATCTATCTATCTATCCTGTCTATCCATTATCTATCTCAGATGATATGTTTCAATTAAAATGGAATTACATCCATTCTTTTCTTCATTTCCTTCTTCCAGCCCTCCCAGTTACCTTTCATCAAATACCTCCCATATACCCCCTCAAGTTGATAACCTGTGAATATTACTGTTACTTACACAGACATGTGTATATATATGTGTATGCACAAATAAACAAAAATACAACCTGATGCATCTGTTTCTGTTGGTAATGTGTATATGAGTTCAAGACTACTGTTGAGGGAAATCATTCCTGGGAGGGGCTAACTCTCTTTATCGCAGGTATTATTAGTTGCTTGTAGCTCTTTGCCTAGAGGTGGGACTACAAAGAGTTTCTCTCCTCCACATTACATGTCTGTTGAGATGCCATTGTTCCAGTCTTGTGTGTGCAGTCATTTCTACAGGAAACTGTTTCACAGCAGACATCCTGGTAGTTGCTGACTCTTCTGAGTGACTTTCTCCTTCATAAGGACAAAAGCTATTAAATTATGCTCTACATTGGGTTGTTTCCATAGCGATTCATGGTAGAAAGCCCTAAATTGAGAAACTGGTAGAAACAACAGAAGGCAATAAGCTTACTCTGCAATCCAGGACCAATCATCCGTCCTAACAGGACCAAATGCATGTGATGGTTTCCATTCCCTAGAGATGCCAACAGTCTAAAGCCTCGTCAATTCTTACTTTCTTTTATTTGGGGAGAGCTCACATGATAACGTTGCTCTTTCAACAATTGGAACCTGTGACGCCTTGTAAGATTTAGGTGACCTGAAGCTAAACTATTCACACAACTCTCTATAGCTTACTGCCATGGACATGATGCATAGATTTAAAGTCCTCTGACATCATTCTTCTAACAGGTCTTGCCTGAAGTTAGAGGTATAGTTTTCATTTCTGGCCTGCTTGCTGAAAGCAAATGGAAATTTTTATATTCATGTCTCTATGCTGCACTGCCTATTCAGGTGCTCCCCCTAGTTAGAGAGGAAGCCATATATGTTGGAAAGAGAAGTAGGCAATTTAGAGATGTCAAATATCCTAAGGGAAGGAAGACCACAACCTGACCCCACCATATGTTGGACAAGTCCTGCACTGAGTTCTATCTGGCTGAATTAGATTTTAAATGGACTAGACAAGAGCCAAGTAATAAACAGGGTGCCTTGTCTTTTGGGAAAATAAAATAACATTCATAAAAATGAAGTACATGTCACATGCCAAAAGCTCTGAGCAGTTTTCCATATAAGTCTCATGGAAACATGACTTTTCAACAACACAGCTATGAGGCCTTTCCACCTCAGCTCTGGGGAACCATGGGAAGTGTGACTCATGATCAGAAGCTCAACTCTCATATTTAATCTTCTCATTCTGAAAAATAGTGAAACAACTGTTCCCAACCCCAGTGCACTGAATTCCTTGGTGCCCTGTGATGATGTGTCTGTCTTTGTTGTATGTTAGTGTTTTATGCTTTCTCTCCCTAGGCTGTCCAGCTGACTCCACTGTCTGTGGTGTTCCTTTAAAAGTGACCTTCAAGCTGCTGGAGAGATAGTTGAGGGGTTCAAAGTGTTTGCCACCAAGCCTGACAAACTTGGTTTGATCCCCAGAACTCACATAGTGGAATGAGAGAAATTTCTCCTGCAAATTGTCCTCTATGTGNGTGTTTTATGCTTTCTCTCCCTAGGCTGTCCAGCTGACTCCACTGTCTGTGGTGTTCCTTTAAAAGTGACCTTCAAGCTGCTGGAGAGATAGTTGAGGGGTTCAAAGTGTTTGCCACCAAGCCTGACAAACTTGGTTTGATCCCCAGAACTCACATAGTGGAATGAGAGAAATTTCTCCTGCAAATTGTCCTCTATGTGTACACATACACACAATAAATACATGGAAAAATGAATGAATAAATAAATAAATAAATAAATAATAAATAAATAAACAAATAAATAGAAATAAATGAATGCTCCTAAAAGTGACCCCAAAAGAGTGTTTGTGGGTAGACTCCACAGGGTATTTTTTTTCAACTTTTATTAGATATTTTCTTCATTTACATTTCAAGTGTTATCCAGAAAGTTCCCTATACCCTCCCCCCTCCCGGCCCTGCTCCCCCACCCATCCGCTCCCACCCCTTGGCCCCGGTGTTCCCCTATATTGGGGCATATAAAGTCTGCATAACCAAGGGGCCTCTCTTCCCACTGATGGCCAACTAGGCCATCCTCTTCTATATATTCAGCTAGAGACAGGAGCCCAGGGGGTACTAGTTAGTTCATGGTTATTCTTCCACCTATAGGGTTGAACACCCCTTCAGCTCCTTGGGTACTTTCTCTAGCTTCTTCTTCCTTGGGAACCCTGTGTTCCATCTAATAGCTGACCATGAGCTTCCACCTCCATGTTTGCCAGGCATTGGTATATTTTCCCCCGAGACAGCTATATCCGGGCCCTTTCAGCACCATCTTGCTGGCATATGCTATAGTGTCTATGTTTGGTGACTGATTGTGGGATGGATCCCTGGCAGCCGAGTCGTTGGGTCCATCCTTTGGATTCAGCTTCACACATGCTCTCTTTAACTCTTTCAATGTGTGGTTTGTTCTTAATTTTGATCTTCCTTCTTCTTGATTATCATGTGTTTAGTAAATTGTATCTTGGGTAGTCTAGGTTTCTGGGCTAATATCCACATATCAGTGAGTACATGTTATGTGAGTTCTTTTGTGAATGGGTTACTTCACTCAGGATGATGGCCTCCAGATCCATCCATTTGCCTAGGAATTTCATATATTTATTGTTTTTAATAG
>CACVCL010032580.1:0-15084 GCA_902729485.2 Mus minutoides | reverse complement strand
ATATATATATATATATATATATATATATATATATATATATATATATATATATATATCAGTGAAATGAAATTGAAAAACCCAAAAATAAACTCACACACTTTATCTTTGACATAGGAGCCACAACAATACAGTGGAAAAAGGAAAACATCTTTAGAAAATGGAGCTGGTCTAACTGGCAGTCTGCATGTAGAAAATTGAACCATCTTTATTTCCTTGTACAAAGCTCAAGTCCAAACAGATCAAGGACCTCAACATAAAGCTGGATAAATTGAATCTAATAGAAAAGAAAGTTGGAAATAGCCTTGAACACATTATCACAAAGAAAAATTTCCTGAACATATCACTAATGATTCAGGCTCTAAGATCAACAATTGACAAATGGTAACTCATAGACCTGAAAAACTTCTATAAGTCAAATGACATTGTCAGTAAGACAAAAAAAGCAATCTAAAAAAAATCTATGAAAAAAAACTTCACTAACCCTACATCTGATAGAGGGATAATATCTAGAATATACAAAGAACTCAAGAAGTTATACTCAAGAAAACCAAACAACCCATTTTAAAAGGTAGGCTTCAAAGCTAAACAGAGAGTTCTCAACTGAGGAGTCTTGAATGGCGCAGAAGCACATAAAGAAATGTTCAACATTTTTAGACATCAGAGAAATGCAAATAAAAACAACCCCAAGATTCTACCTTACACCAATTAGATTAGCTAAGATAAATAAACTCAGTGACAGCATATGTTGAAGAGGATGTGGAGAAAGAGAGACACTCCTCCATTGCTGGTGAGATTGCAAACTGGGAAAACCACTCTGGAAATCAATCTAGTGGTTCCTTAGAAAATTGAAAATATTTCTACTTGAAGACTCAGCTATACCACTCCTGGGAATATACCCAAAAGATGCCCCACCATACCACAAGGACACGTGCTCCACTATATTCATAGCAGACTTATTTGTAATATCGAGAAGCTGGAAACCACAGATATGTCCCTCAAATAAAGAACTGATACAGAAAATGTGGTTCATTTACACAATGGAATACTTCTATTAAGTACAGCTATTAAAAAATGATGACATCATGAATTTTACAGGCAAATAGATGGAACTAGAAAATATCCTGAGTGAGGTAACCCAGACCCAAAAGAACATTCATGATATATACTCACTGATAAGTGGATATTAGCCCCAAATTTTGGAATACTCATTATACAACTCACAGACCATATGAAGTTTAATTAGAAGGAAGGCCAAAGTATGGATGCTTCAATCCTACTTAGAAGGGGAAACAAAATAATCATGGGAGGCAGAGGGAAGGTCCTGGATGAAAGAGGGGAGGAGAGAGAAAATAGGGAGAGCAGGATCAGGTATAGGGAAAGATAAGACAGAAGCCCAGAGGGCCAGGAGAATGAATAAAAATATGCAGCATGGAGGTGTGTGTGTGTGTGTGTGTGTGTGTGTGTGTGTGTGTGTGTGTAAACATGTAGAAAGTCCCAGAGACATGGGATGTGAGAGGCTCCCAGGACCCAATGGGGATGACTTTAGCTGAAATGCCCAACAGTTGGGAGATGGAATCTAAAGAGACCACCTCCAGCAGATAGACATGGCCTCCAGTTGAATGATGGGGCCACCTAACCATCTCTAAATTTTTGACCCAGAATTGTTCCTGTCTAAAGGAAACACAGGGACAAAAATTGAGCAGAGACTGAAGGAAAGGTGATCCAGAGGCCACCCCACCTTGGCACCCATCCCATGTGCAGACACCAAACCTGCTGATGGTAGGTTGCACTTGCAGACAGGAGCCTGGCATGACTGTCTTCTGAGAGGCTCTATCAGCACCTGACTGAGACAGATACTTATAGCCAACTACTGGACTAAACTCAGGGATCCCTACTGAAGAGTTAGGGGAAGGACTTAAAGAGCTGAAGGGGATTGCAGCCCCATAAGAACAAAAATATCAACTCTTTGGATCCCTCAGAGCTCCCCAAGATTAAGCCACCAACCAAAGAGCTTACATGGGCTGGTACGCTGCCACCCACTAAGTATGTAGAAGAGGACTTGTCTGACTTCAATTGGAGTGGATCCACTTGTTTCTGTGGAGGCTTGATGCCCCAGAGAAGGGGAGATACTAGAGAGGTGAAGTTGGATGGGTTGGGGGGAGGGGGTCAGCCTCTTAGATGAGAGAGGGTTGGTACATGTGAAGGCTGGCTAATGGAGAAGGGACCAGGAAGGAGAACATTTGAAATGTAAGTAAATAAAGTAATAAAAATAAGAGCAAAAAAATATATAAAAGCTATAATTTGAAAATGAATTAATGAACTGAGTATATACCATCAGAAAAACACAAATTCAAACTACATTGAGAGTTTAGAGAACCCAGCTCAGAGTCATTATTGGATAATGAATTGATTAATTAATTACATTAATGAGTTAAATGCTTGAGAAATATATGGTAAGAGCAGTACTCATTCACTGTCAGTGGGAGTAAAATTGATATACATATTTTAAACAATAGATATGGAGGTTTACCAAAAACTGAAAATAATTAGCACATAAACCACCCCCCAAACACATATATCCAAATGACGCTGAGTCCTCACACAGAAATATTTGACCATATGACCATAGAAGTGCATTACTAAATATATTCACAAAAGCTGATAAATGGATATAGTGTAAGTATCCACCAACAAAACATGAATAAAAAGAATATAGTATATGCAGACAGTTGAATGGTTTTCTGATGGACAGAAAGCTGTAAAGGAAAAGCAAAGAACTGGAAACTATTAAGTGTTGTATCTTGGGTACTTTCTCTAGCTTCTTCATTAGGGGCCCTGTGTTCCATCCAGTAGATGATTGTGACCATTCACGTCTTCTGCAACCCTATAGAAGGAACAACAATATGAACTAACCAGTACCCCCAGAGTTGTGTCTCTAGTTGCATATGTAGCAGAAGATAGCCTAGTCGGCCATCAATGGGAGGAGAGACCCTTGGTATTATGAAGATCACATGTCCCAGTACAGGGGAATGCCAGGGCCAGGAAGCAGGAGTGGGTGGGTTGGGGAGCAGGGCGGGGGAGAGAGTAGGGGGCTTTGGGGATAGCATTTGAAATGTAAATTAAGAAAATATCTAATGAAAAAAATGCCCCAAAAGTGTTGTATCTTAATGTCAGACAAATACCACAAATTTTTTTTCATACATAGAATATACATGTCATTTTTTAGTAGTTTCCGAAATTTCATTTTTATTAAATTATTTAATTTATTTACATTACAAAAGTTGTCCCCCTTCCCAGTCACCCCTCCCTGAGTTCTTCACCACCCCACCTCTAAGAGGATGATTCTCCACTAGGCTACCCATTCCCACCTCACCCCTTCTAGCATCCCTCTGTCCTGAGACATCAAATTTCCACAAGACTAAGTGAATCCTCTCCCGCAGAGACTATACAAGGTAGTCCTCTGCTACACATGTGCCTAGATCCAGGAACCAGCTCATGTGTGCTCCTTGGTTTTTAGCTTACTCTCTGAGACCTCTGAGGGGACCAGTTAGTTTACACTCTTCTTTCTATGGGTTGCAATCCCCTTTAGCTCCTTCAGTCTTCCATATTGGTCCCTGACCTCAATCCAATGGTTGGCTGTAACTCTCTGCAACAGTCAGAGTCAGGTGCTGGTAGAGCATTTCAGAGGACAACCATGCCAAGCTCCTTGTATGCAGGCACAATATGGTCTCAGTAATAGTGTTAGGATTTGGTGTGTGAACATGGGATTTATCCCAATTTGGGGCGGCCTTCTTTCTCTTCTTCAGTTTTTATCCTTTCACTTCCTTTAGACAGGTTCAGTTCTGGGTTAAAATTTTTGAACAGCCAATATCAAATTTAATGAAGAGAAACTTGAAGCAATCCCATTAAAATTAGGAACAAGAATAGGCTGCCCACTTTCTTCATATCTATTTAATACAGTACTTAAAGTTGTAATACAGTAAGACACCAAAAAGTAATTAACAGGGGATACAAATGGGGAAGGAAGAAGTTAAGGTAGTATACATAAGCAACCCTCAAAATTCTACTTAGAATGTCTACAGCTTTTAAACAACTTCAGCAAAGTGTCTGGATTTAAAATTAACTCAAACAAATTAGGTATTAACTTTTATACAGGAATATATTTTGCTGATATAACATAATACTAGAGAAAGAACCACTGGGCTATGAAAAGATGTTTAAAGGAGGAAAAAATAAAACAATAACATATCACAGGGAAGCAGAAACGTGGCTACTGTAGAACGGAAGGGGAGTGGCAGGAATGGGAAAGGGAGCTTCACTGAGGGCTGAAAGGAAAGGATCAACAAAGGCAGTGTGTTTGCAGATATCATAAGGAATCCCAATACAGTGATACAAAAAGACTATTTTTGCTGCTCTCAGCATTTTTAAGTTGCCTGAAGCTCTTCCTGTAGGGTTTAGATCTCTTGGGCTTTTCCACTCTCATGTTTTTATAGTTGTTGATGTTCTATTTGCTCAGTGCCTGTTTAGGCAGTCATTTTGGTGAGAGTTTCTGGGTGTATTTTCTGCCATACCAGGAGGCACAGTCACAAAGCAATCCATGCTCTGCTGTATTTACAATCTTTCTGCCCTTCTTTTACAACAGTCTCATCTCCTAAGTTAAAGATATATATCTGTCTGCCTATCTGTCTGTCTATCTTTCTATGTATTTATCTAATCATAAGTGCATTATTGTCAAATAACTCACTGGCATAAAACAAATACAATAAATTTTTAATAAATTGATACTTGAGGGCAACCTTTGATTTTCAGGTAATCGTCACCCTACACTTCTAGCATTGCTAATGAAGGAAGCTCACCTTAAGTCTTTCCCTTTGAATGACTGAAGAACTAGGATTTGGACACACAGAGCCTTTGAAAATTGCAGTCTTCTGCCGACAAAGCCTGAGGTTTCACATCTGTCTCTGTGTTATTGCACATGTCCTAGGTCTCCACTGTTGGGTCTTTACTCCTCCCAGTTTTACCCTTACATGTGGGCTCTACTTGAGCTTCTCCACATGTCTTTCTCCAGCACCTTTATTCTGTTAATCAAAGAAAACAGAATAATCATTTTTAAACTTAAGATTTTGGTTCTAGAGACATGGCTCGGTTGTTATGGGAGTAAACTCTTTTTTTTTCTTTTATAATTTATTTTTATTTTATTTGCATTTTATTTTATTTGCATTTTATTTTATTTTATTTTATTTTATTGTTCCTGCATGTATGCTTATGTGGAGGTATTTGATCTCCTAGAACTGGTTAGAGACTGTTGTCAGCTGCTATGCGGGTGCTGGGAATTGAACCTAGGGCTCCTGGAAGAGCAGTCAGTGTTGTTAACACTCAGCCATCTTTCCAGCCCCAAGTAAACTGCTCTAACAGAGGATTCAGGTTTAGCTCCCAGATCCACACTAGACAGCTCAAAACCTCCTCTAACTTAAGCTACAGGGGATCCAACACCCTCTTCTGGCCTTCACAGCATCCACAGAGAGATGGTTGAGGCTAGAGTATCTACCTATCCCAAGGAGAAAGTATCAGTCCTTGTAAGTAAAGGAAAACTTGTTTAAGTAAAGTAGAGCTGTAGTGTCTGGCCATTGCTTAGAAGCCCAGGCTCAGACAAAAATTTTTATATAGGTTTAGGAATTATCTTATGAGCATTTTAGGTTTCTTTCTTTCTTTCTTTCTTTCTTTCTTTCTTTCTTTCTTTCTTTCTTTCTTTCTTTCTTTCTTTCTTTTATCTCAACCACATCAGAGACTACTTTCGCCAAAGCTGAACAAACTTTACAGAAGTTAATATTTGCCGGTCTCTAATTAAGGCAGTTTTGTCTTTAACAAACAGGACATGCTGTCTAAGTGAGTGTGATGGTCTGTACTCAAGGGACAAGAGCAAATATTACCCTTTATAGAAACAGGAAGGGAAGGGAGGTTTACAGAAACACCGACAGACTTCCAGTTTCATCTCTGTTGTTGTTGATCAGGGACAATTTCTTACTGTTTTTATTCTTTCCTGCTAACCCAATATTTTCTAAGTGAGAATATTTGATTAATGTTAAAGGCTGCCTTTTTTCTTTCTCTTTCAAGTGGCATGCATTCACAGTCAAACACACATTTACATAATAAAAAATCTCAAAATAGTATTCCAATTTACAAAAACATTCTTAAGAACAATCAAATTTTAAGATCTTATATCTTTTTTTTTAATTGTAAAAACATCCCAGATGTTTTCATGGAATTTCAGGTAGCAAAACAACAAGAAAAACAAAAGTTTCAAACTTAACTACCTTGGAAAAAACTTAGCATTATTCTCATTCTTATATAATGCTACATGTGAAGCTGCTTTGTGATGACAGATTGTAAAAAAATATTAAATAATCAATCACTTCAGTAGTATTTTCTCATTTGCATACATATGACTGAGAGATAAATCTCCTAGAACTCAAAGGAATAATGAGAAGAACATTGAACATATTGGGCATTTTTAATATTTACACACTTGGGAATTCTTTTCATAAAACTCTTTATATTTAAATTACTGTCATCATCAAATAGCATGAGTGTTGAAACATCCACAGCATAAATGTTGTTTATACCTGCAGGTGTGCAGAGGGCACTGCTTAATTCCATTTATATTCAACAACCAACAGGATTAAAATAAAAATGGAGCATTTATTGTCATGTTATACTATTTACTATTAATGTGTACAGATACATTGTTCTATTGAAAGTCAGATATACCATAAAACTGAAGTAAAATGTAAGATTTCCAAACTCCATTAAAGGATGCATTTACTGAAAAATAAGTATTCTTTCTTTGTCTCTTAAATATATCTAAGACTTTCTATTTTTTTCAAATTTAATCTACTGTGAGTATTAAATAAGTAGTTTATTTAAATACTATTTTAATCTTATAAGATGTTATGGAAATTGAAAAGTTTCATACACTAAGACACACATATATATCCTGCAAAGAAAACTTCAATTAATCTATAAAAAAAAAGAAAAAAAAATACTAACAGTTCTACCAGTTAAGGTAAAGAACCTATAGCTCTCTGGCTTCCATTAGGCCAGAGACAGTTGGAGGCACATCAGGTATGATTCCTGTATTTCAGTTAAGTATCCCAAAGAATATAAATTAACAAAATATATATATGAAGATCATGATATGGGAAGTAAATCCTTTCTAGACAATTAATAAAACATGATACAAAGCATACACAAAGCATAATTGAGACTATTAAAATTAGGAAAACAAAAAAAAGATTCAACTTTTGCCAATTTATATATAAGATTCTAATAAAGGCAAACATAGGTGATAGAGTGGATGAACCATATGAAAGTTAGGAATTAATATTTTCTTCAAACCAATAAATTTATCAGCAAAATATAAAATGACACAAAAGTAAAAAGTTTATAGGAATAAACACACTGTACAGTCACACTATAACCAAGAATCTTAAGACTAACTTCATGATGTATGTGTAATATGCACAGTAGAAATCACCTAATTATAAGGAATGAATAAATGGAATTTTATATGATTTCATCATTTCATCTTCAGCTATACTTGCTCTAACCCAATGAAAATAAATAGGAAAAATTTAAAAGATGGAAGAAGTAAGCAAAATTACTGTAATACTTTGAGTGGGTAAGATTTTAAGGTACATAGGACAATTCAGAATACTTATAGTGTGACAAAATAACAGATAGAATATAATGCTACATAAAAACCAATCTAGAAATAAGATTTAGTTATGGAAAATATATTTAAATACTGCATAGGAAATTCATTTTACTATGCTAAACTGTTACCTAAAGTCATGCTTTTTCACATTAATTAGCCCATGTGCCAATGTCATTAGTGATTTTGCAATACATATAACATTTAATAGAGTTTTGTTTACTTAATAGAAAGCAAAATGAATCAATTAATATTAATTCTATTGTGCTAATACTATGTCTTCAGTAATAACAAAAATGAAAGATCTATCTCTATTTTTGTAAATCACATCAATCCTATGATGTTTCTAAGGCATTGAGCCTTCACAGCACTAAGGATGTTGAACACTCCTTTAGGTGCGTCTTGGCCATTCGAGTGTCCTTAGTTGAGAAGTCTCTGTTTAGCTGTGTTCCTGATTTTTTTAAATAGTGGTATATGATTGTCTGGAGTCTAAGTTCTTGAGTTCTTTATATATATTGGATATTAGCCCTCTATTGGATGTATGATTGGTAATGATTTTTGCCCAATTTGTTGGTTACTGTTTTGTCCTATTGACAATGCCCTTTGCCTTACAGAAGTTTTGCAATTTTATGAGACCCCTTTTGTTGATTCTTGATCTTAGAACATAAGCCATTGGTGTTCTGCTTATGAACTTTCCCCCTATGCCCATGTGATCAAAACTCTTCTCAACTTTCTCTTCTATTAGTTTCAGTGTATCTGGTTTTATGTGGAGGTCTTTGATCCACTTGGACTTGACATTTGTACAGGAGATAAGAATGGATTGATTTTCATTCTTCTACATGTTGACCTCCAGTTGAACTAGCACCACTTGTTGAAAATTCTGTCTTCTTTCCACTGGATTGTTTTAGCTCCTTTGTCAAAGATCAAGTGATCATAGTAGTGTGGGTTCATTTCTCAGTCTTCAATTCTATTCCACTGATCTTCCTGCCTGTATCTGTCCTAATATCATGCAGTTTTAAAATCACTGTTCTGTAATATAGCTTGAGGTCAAGAATGGTGATTGCCCCAGAAGTTCTTTAATGTTTGAGGATAGTTTACACTATCCTGAATTTTTTTGTTATTCCAAATGAATTTGGAAATTGCTCTTTATAACTCTATGAAGAATTGAGTTGGAATTTTGATGGGGATTGCATTGAATCTGTAGAATGCTTTTGTCAAGATGACTATTTTTACTATATTAATCCGGCCAATCCATGAGCATGGGAGATCTTTCCATCTTTTGAAATGTTCTTCAATTTGTTTCTTCAGAGACTTAAGTTCTTGTCATTCAGATCTTTCCCTTGCAAGGTATTTTATATTATTTGTTACTATTGTGAGGGGTGTCACTTCCTTAATTTTTTTCTGAGCTTTTTCATCCTTTGAGTAGAGAAAGGGTACTCAAATTAATTTGAGTTAATTTTATATCCAACTACTTTGATAAAGTTGTTTATCATGATTAGGAGTTCTCTGGTTTTGGGGTCACTTAAGTATACTATCATATCATCTTGAAATAGTGGTATTTTGACTTCTTTCTTTCCAATTTTTATCCCTTTGACCGCATTTTATTGTCTAATTGCTCTGGCTAGGACTTCAAGTACTATATGGAATAGGTAGGGAGAGAGTGGACAGCTTTGTCTGGTCCCTGATTTTAGTGGAATTGCTTCAAGTTTCTCTCCATTTAGTTAGATGCTGGTTATTGGTTTGCTGTATATTGCTTTTACTATGTGTAGGTATGGGTCTTGAATTCCTGATCTTTCTAAGTTTTTTTACCATGAAGGTGTGTTGAACATTGTTAAATGTTTTCTCAGCATCTAATGAGATGATCATGGTTTTTTTTTTTTTTTTTTTTCCTTTGAGTTTGTTTATATAGTGGGTTACGTTGATGGATTCCCATATAAGGATAAAATGAACATGTGACCTCTGCCTATTTGAAAGAAGCTTTGACATGTGGGTTGTTCAACAAAATTTTTATTGTTTACAAGGACAGTTGTCTCTGGATAACCTTATGAAGTTTCTTGATATGCTTTTTGGTTCTTAGTTAAACAGTTTTATTTCTAATTCAGAGAGATACAGATCCCCTGCCCTGAGTCAAATGCCTTTAGATGCTACCCTGAGTCACAGGAATTCTCTGATTCTCACAACCCTACCTTCCATCACCCTCAGCTCCTACAAGGACAGGGATTTTATCATCATCTTTTAGAAAGCAGGTAGCTGAGTTGGAGCAGAGGCTCCTATTATATTTTAACACCTCCATTGTGAAGCTCCCAACATCTTGTAACTTCATCTGTAGAAAGAAGCTTCATTGTCTGTCTTCTCCTGGTAGATACACTTATGTGTACATCCTAGGTACAGATTCATTGACACATAAATATACATAACCATAAATAAAATACTTTTTTTTAAAAAAACAGGCAGTTAACATACTTTATGCTATATTTTCAAGTTAAAACAGTTTCCATACTTTTAATTATATAAATTAAATGCAATATCCTTTTTTAGATTGTTAGTCTTTCTGTAACAAGGGAGATAATATGTGGCTTTATATCACCTGTTGAAAAGACAATAAGGCATAAACTTTTTCTAAGGTAGCATAGTTGAAGGCATAATATGCCAGCAAATTGTTTCTTTTAATATTCTCTCAGCAGCAAAAATCCAGACTCCATTATAGGAATGTCAAAGTGCGTATTTTGACACACTTCTAATATACCTTGAAATGTGGACATAATTTCACTAGGATCTATTTAATCTGCATGTAGTGATACAGAAGGACAAATATAACATTTTCTCTCACTTACGGTTCCTGTAATGAATATAATTATATGCTGAAAATATATACACACGAATGAAAGAGCAAAAATAACTGGAGTAATAGTGGAGACCAATGAAATATGTGAGGAGACAAACATAGCATATAGTAGTATGGAGACAAAGTTCCATATATATGATATAGTTATATTACTACCACATGCAATGAATATATATCAATGGGAAAGATGAAATAAAACAAATAAAAATAAATGTGAATCAATATGATTAATGAAACAATTGTGTGGTCATCAAAATTTCCACTCCTGAATGCATTATTAATCATTACTTTAAAATTTAAATGTGACTTTAAGTAATAAAGTTAAGGGTATCTCAAAATTTTCAAGGCATAACAGTCTTTCTTAATATTTATTGCATAGGATAATTTGTTGTTATGGTTGTTGTTGTAGTTGTTTTTCAAATTAATCAGTCTTTTTTTGTTTTTGTTTGTTTGTGTGTGTGTGTGTGTGTGAGTGTGTGTTAGTCTCATCAACACACAATGCTTCTCAGATGAAGAAGGTTTGGAGATATACTAAGTTGTTTGTATAACAAACTCATTAGAAGTTATTTTAATACTATGTACATTTAGTAGAATAGTAGTATTAACGTCTATCCTAAGGCCTACTACTTGTCTAACCATAGATTCCGAGCCTAGATACTGGTGCTAGGTATGGGTTCCATTTTTAGCTGTGGAACTTTTAGCAATCAATTAGCTGCATGGAGAGGGAGTCCATTTTCTTTAAGAGTCTTCAGTATGTCAACTACAATCTAGAGGATGGACACAAAGCTAAGAAGCACAAACTGAATTTCATCTTGTTTTATTTTTTTAAAGATGACAAAAAGTTGAGTGGATAATTAAAGCAAGAGAGATTTGGACCTCAATGGAGTTAGGGGAAGAACATTAAATATGACCAAANATGGAGAGGGAGTCCATTTTCTTTAAGAGTCTTCAGTATGTCAACTACAATCTAGAGGATGGACACAAAGCTAAGAAGCACAAACTGAATTTCATCTTGTTTTATTTTTTTAAAGATGACAAAAAGTTGAGTGGATAATTAAAGCAAGAGAGATTTGGACCTCAATGGAGTTAGGGGAAGAACATTAAATATGACCAAACACATGGTATAAAATTATCAAAGAATTAATAAAATTACTGTATAAATTTTATAGTACAAACCTAATAGCCATATCATTACTGAGAAAGATGTGATTGAAAGAAAATTTATTGGTTTCAATATTTTAAAATTTATTTTACTGAAGAAATATTTCTGATACAGAAAGTTTATTGGATCTAGTTAATTAACATTTATCCAGAAAAATATGCCCATTTCTCTTCTCTTTTTGGTTTATTTCTTTAAATTCAGAAGATGTTTGGCACATAAAACCTGAATTATTATGTTTATAGCATATGATCTGAAGTTTGTATTCATTGCAGAATGAATGACTTGGGCAAAATAATGTGTACATTTACTCATAAACTTTTTAGTGTGTTAAAAACACAGTGTCCTCTTGGGAAAATTCAAGCATAAATGCATTGCTTACATGTACAGCCATCCTGTTCTCAGTAGGTTTCTTCACCTTTCCTTTAGTCAAACTACCAAATTGAAAATATGGACTTATTGGCCAAATCTCCTCAATATTTAATATTCTGGTATTAACCAGCTGCTCCTCTGGTATCCATGTCTTTCCAGGAAGACACTAGCACTGTGCACTCCATGAGCATTAAAAAGGCAAATCCTATATTGTTATCCAGCTATCGTGAATTGTTGAGTGAGTATCTGTGAAGTAGGATATTGAGTTCTTTGGCATACAGTAAGTAGTTTTATTCTTTGGTCATATGCTAAATTTATTCTTGTGTTATTTAGGATTCTTCATACCACTTTCCACATTGGATAGATCAATGGGTAATCCTGCCAACAATAAATGAGATTTATTTATTTTTTCTTTATAATCACATCATCATTTGTTATCAGCTAAGCATATCACTTTTCTTTAAGGAGAAGGAAAATATCAATGAGATGGCTATCTCCTTCCACTAGCATTCTGTCATACAATTCAACTATGACTTAGGTAGTAAGTCAGTTTGCTGTGGATACCTCAGTCCAGAGAAGTAGAGATGTGATTAGATATGGACATATCTAAGCTAATCCCTTATTTGATTAGGCTGCTAAAAGTCAGTGGTCTCTTTCTATTTTTTTATTGGATATTTTCTTTATTTACATTTCAAATGTTATCCCCTTTCCTGCTTTCCCCTCTGAAACCCCTTCACCTATCCCCTCCTTCCTTCATCTGCTCAACAACCCACCCACTCCCACTTTCTGGCCCTGGCATTCCCCTACACTGGGGCATAGAACCTTCATAGGACTAATTGATGTCCTCCCATTGATGTCCGACTAGGCCATCCTCTGCTACATATGCATCTGGAGTCATGAATCCTACCATGTCTACTCTTTGGTTGGTGGTTTAGTCCCTGGGAGCTCTGGAGATACTCATTAATTAAATAGACAACTGGTTAGCTCAAATTATGTACTTACCAGTGGTTTATTTCTAATTGATGTTGTAGATATCCTTAGTTCCTTTAATCTTAAGCAAGGAAGGGGCAAATGTTGGACAAGCTAAAACTTTTGTTAAGTAACTGAGGTCCTATTCATTTAGTTTTCAAATTACTTACAATCTCTACAAGATGTTCCGAGGTCCTGAACAGGAAAAGTCTAAAGCAGGAAACAAGATATTAGTTTTAGTGGTTAACATTCCTTGTTTGAAAGAATTAACTGACTTGTACACAAGTGGGCACTTTTAGCACTGGTCTTCTCTGAAAATACCTTTTGCATTGAAAAGAACTTCTACCAGATCCTGCAGCCAACTTGAAAATATGCCTTGACATCATTTAAATCTATGCACTCAAATCTGCTGTCCTACTGTGTACTCAGCCTGTTTAATACACCTTTGAGAAAACAATGAAATGAAACACATGTGCCTAGAATTTCCAATTAGATGAGCTCTTATAGAGTACGTTAAATGTGTAGCTTTAATCTTAAACTATGTTTCTTCTCCACACTCGGACTCAGAAAAAGTTTCTGTGTTTGTGTGTTGTGGTTATCATTTTCTGAAAAGATCCCAAGGGTTGAAAGCAATCTTAAGGAACAAATAGCACATAAATGATTTGAACACAGCTTGGTGATGTCTACATGTGCTCTTGAGACCTATTCTGTGTCAGTTGTGGTCAGTAAAAGAACTGTTTGCTTGTAAAAGTCAAAGATTTCTGTAGAAAAAACACCCCTGTTTCCTTGACTGTACATTGTTTTCTGTAGTGTTCAATAAAGCTGATTAACACCTTTTGGGAAGGAAAGGCACCACAAGATAGAGACAGATAATACACAGATGACAGTCAGGCCACAGATCACAGCTATAGACAGACAGAAAGATTAAGGGATAGAAGTAAAGGATTCATATTTGGACTTGCCCTTGGTCTGAGCCAAGAATAAATCTCCTTTTCATTCCTTACAGTTCAATGTGGAAACATCTCTGGACACCCATCTGAGGTGTCTTTCATGAGCAATAGAAGTGTCCATTCATTCAGTAATGACATTAGTATTCACATACTGTGAAACTGGACACTTACAACAAAATAAAAGTAAAATTGTTTTAAAATTGGAATTTAAATCTTTGTAAGGTTAAGAATAATAGAAAAAAAAACTTCATACTGGTTTTACCATATTGAATATGAATATTAAGTTACAAAGATATGTTAAAGAGCAGGGTGATTTTTTTTTTTTTAATAGAAGAAAAGGCTTTATTTGGGGCTTACAGTTTCATCAAATTAGAGGTCATGACCATCATGTCAGGGAGCATGTCAGAAGATAACAGGCATGGTACTGAAGTAGTAGCTGAGAGTTTACATCATGATTCACCAGTATGAGGTAGAGAGAGCTAACTGGCAATGACATAGGCATTTGAAATCTCAATGCTCATCTCAGTGGCATACCTACTCCAAGGCTATAATTCCTATTCTATTTTTTTAAATTAGATCTTTCTTAATTTACATTTCAATTGTTATCCTGAAAGTCCCCTCTCCCCTCCCCCCTGTATTGGGGCATATAAAGATTGCAGTACCAAGGGGCCTCTCCTCCCAATGATGGCTGACTAGGCCATCTTCTGTTATATATGGAGCTAGAGACACGAGTTCTGGGGGTTCTGGTTAGTTCATATTGTTGTTCCTCTTCTAGGGTTTCTGACCCCTTCAGCTCCTGGCCGTCTATCTCTAGCTTCTTCAATGTGGGCCCAGTGCTCCCTCTTATGGACCACTGTGAGATCCACTTCTGTGGGAGTCAGCTATATCAGTGTCCCTTCAGTAAACACTTGCTGTCCTATTAATGTATCATTTTTGTAATAGCATTTTTAAAAAGATTGAAAATACTATTGAAACTGAAACCATGTTTTTACACTGTGATCCTTTTTTTTGATATGTTAGAGAAGAGTTTACACTGTATTCTTAAAATATAGCATACCAACGAATCAGTTTAAAAAAT
>CACVCL010032579.1:0-15103 GCA_902729485.2 Mus minutoides | reverse complement strand
AACATGTCATCTATTATTCATTTTAAGGCAAATATTTATACATCTACCCTGCTAGATTCTAAGATGCAGAGCTATGATCAAATATAATCCCAGATTCAAAAGAGAGACGTATATTTACAACAACCATTAATTTATTATTTAATTTTAAATTCATTTACTCAGTAAGATCAGCACCTGAAACAAAATTTTCTTACAATCTCTGTGTTGTTTCCATACTTCCATTCCTGGAGGCTCAGAGCATACATTTTCATGCTACATGTATGATATAGTTCTTGGAACCTCAGGTAGTGACAGTTGGTTGTTGCTACAAATCTTGACAGCATGTGCTCCTGGTAAGGTCTTACTTCTTCATGACATCTACTTAACCATTAATTCTGAATTTATCTCAATGTCTTGAAGATACCCATGAATCATTTTTTTTCTCTAGCTGAAAATTCTCCCTGGAACAGTCCCTCCCACCTCTTAAAATATACAATAATTTGGGTATAAACATCGGCTTCCTTGATGTTTACTTCTATAAGTCAGCCAATCTCTATACATTTTAGGTGATGGAAACATAGGAGTAGCAGGCTATTAACCTTACACTGCTGGTAGCACACAGAATAAACTAAAGAAATTTGGATGTGAAGTCCAAGTTCTTATGATCTCCTTTATATTTAAATTGGTATTATTTTGACCTTCTAAACACTCATATGAAGTATATTTCTCCCTCCATCCCTCCCTCCTTCCCTGCCTTCCTTTTATTTTCTTTCCTTTTATTTCCTTCCCTTCCTTTTCCTCCCACCTTCCCTTCCTTCCCTTTCCCTCCCTTCCTCTCTCCCTTCCTCCCTCCCTTATTCCTTCCTTCCTTCCTTCCTTCCTTCCTTCCTTCCTTCCTTCCTTCCTTCCTTCCTTCCTTCCTTTTTTTCTCTTCCTTCTTTTCTCTTCTTTCCTTCCTTTTTCTTTCTTCCTTCTTCCTTTTTTCCTTCCTTTCCATCCTATCTTAGTCACAGTTACTATTACTGTGATGAAACACCATGACCAAAAACAACTTGGGGGAGAAAATGGATTATTTAGCTTACGTTTCCACACTACTGTTAATCATTAAAGAAATTCAGGACCAGAATCAAACAGGGCAGGAACCTGTAGAAAGGATAGAACACAAAGGCCATGGAGGGGTGGTGCTTACTGGCTTGTTCCTTACAGCTTGTTCAGCCTGCTTATTACAGAACTCAGGACCACCAGTCTAGAAATGGAACCACTATAATAGGCTGGGCTCTCCCATGTCAATTACTAAGTAAGAAAATGCCTTACAGGCTTACCAGTCTGATGGAGGCAGTTACTTAATTGAGGTTCCCTCTTCTCTGATGACTTTAGCTGTGTCAAATTGTTATAGAACTAACCAGCAGTCACTCTTTCTCTCCTTTTCCCCTTTCTTTCTTTCCTCTTTCTCTCTCTCTCTCTCTCTCTCTCTCTCTCTCTCTCTCTCTCTCTCTCCTTCAGGTGTGTTATGGGGTATCAAACCTATTTCTAGGCAAATTCTCTTCCACTAAACTATATTTCAATCTCCTAAAATATAGAATCAATATGAGTAAACTAGCCCAGTGTTAGAAGTGTATTGATTTGAGCATCTGATTCAGGCTTGTCATTGCCTGTCTTACCCATGAGGTTCACTCAGGGCTGACTCTGTCTTTTCTATATATGTTAATTTATATTTCATTGAAGATAATACCTGCTCAACATTTATATCTTTAGATAATTTTAGCATAATTTTATATACAATAGGTATTAAATACATTTTTACTAAAGTCTTTATTAAAGTATGAGATATAGCCAAAGCTATAACAGTTTAGACTTCAGATAAAAATGATAGCAAAATGGTGCTGAAAAAATACCACAAAGTCTCATAAATACCAAAGATCTAAAGGACTGAAAAAGTAAACTAAGTGATATTACTTTTTTTTTTCTTTTTGAGACAGGGTTTCTCTGTGTAGCCCTGGCTGTCCTGGGACTTCATTTGTAGACCAGGCTGGCCTCGAACCTAGAAATGTGCCTGCCTCTGCCTCCCAAGTGCTGGGATTAAAGGCATGTGCCATGACTACCTGGCTCTAAGTGATATTTCTTGACATGCAGAATTCCAAAGGAAATCTATGTATGTTCTTTGACTTTAAGTAGATAGGTCATGACTCACTCTCCATACTCTGAGTGTGGACAATGAAAAGTACAAAACAAGTGATTTTAAAACAATGAGAATTAGTCAAGCTATTCAACAACCAGGTCAGCAAGTCCACTTAACTATGATGAGCTACAGGTGAAGCATTGTCCTTGACATGATGAGAGAAACATGGTAGTTTATCTCTCTGATCTTCTTCCTGAAGACCTATAACTCCATCTGAACATCAAACAAGCCTAAGCCAAGGCTATACTATACAAAACACAACAGGCCTTAACATAGCGAAAATACTTAGAGAAATATGAGATTATGTGTAGTTCACAGCAGCCTGAGAAGATAGGACCTTTTAATGAGAATGTAATAAATCAATTTTATTTTTTACTTTTTTAATTGAAATTTTTATTAGATATTTTCTTCATTTACATTTCAAATGAGATCCCCTTTCTTAGTTTCCTCTCCAAAAGTTCCCTATACTCTTCCCCAGCCCTGCTCCGCAACCCACCCACTCCTGCTTCCTGGCCCTGGCATTCCCCTGCAGTGGGGCATATAATCTTCACAAGACCAAGGGCCTCTCCTCCCATTGATGGCCTATTAGGCCATCCTCTGATAGATATGCAACTAGAGACACAAGCTCTGAGTGATACTGGTTAGTTCATATTGTTGTTCCTCCTATAGGGTTGCAGACCCCTTTAGCTTCTTGGGTACTTTCTCTAGCTCTTTCATTGGGGGCCCTGTGTTCCATCCAATCGATGACTGTAAGCATCCACTTCTGTATTTGCCAGGGACTGGCATAGCCTCACAAGGGATAGCTATATCAGTATAATATATTTTGTTTATTATTACAGGATATCTTTCTTGTCCAGCTAACAGAAGTCAATCAAGACTCATATAGAATGCGTTTTAAAATGTGTAAAGTTTTTAAATTTTTTTTCAATTTTTTATTAGATATTTTCTTCATTTACTTTTCAAATGCTATCCCAGAAGTCCCTTATACCCTATAGGTGAAATAATAGAGAGCATCCCACAAACTACTTTCTGTTAGATTAGGTTTTTTCAAACATAACCCCAATGTTTATAAGAACACTTGGTGGGACATAGTCTGATAAAGTGAGTAATGCCAAAGACTGGGAGACAGAACAAGCATTTTAATCTAATGCCGTTTAAATCTTAAGCCTTGTAATCTTTTACATAAAGATGAGCTCTCCAGTCATTAAAAAAGATACACATCTGGATGAGTCTTTTCAGAGCTTTTCACTGTCCCCATGTATTTTGATAAAAATTGCTGTGTTGCCCACAAAGGCACCTTGTCTACAATCTCCTAGTAAGCAAGATGAAGGCAGTACTAGATAAGAGAATTAAAAACTGAGTTAGTGATTTGTCTCATGGTTACTCCTGAGATGCTCAGTAAGTCACTTAGAATGATGTATGAGTGTGTGTGTGTTTGTGTGTGCATTTGTATGATTTGTGTTTGAAATCTATTATATTGGGAATTATTTTATTTTTCAGTCAACTGTTAGTCTACTCAGAGATGTGCATCCTAGGATCCAGAAACTGTGATTTTTAAATGTGTGAGTTGACATTATGGAGAATGCAGACTCTGGTCATCTGGATTCCTGCAGGTGCTGTGAAGATGGAGAAAAGGGTTCCTAAATATAGTGACAGATTGGCACTCCTTCCTGGAGCCCATTTTCCCAAGCTACAAAAGATTGGACACCACTGTCTCCAAATTCCTAGCGTATTTTCATTCTTCAACATGTTCTTCCATCTTTTGATTTCTATTTTGAATATCCTTAGATGTGGTGGCTGTATCAGAAAGTGAATGTGAAGGAAATCGCTCATTTTCTACAAATCAAACCAAACAAAACACAATTAGGCATTTAACATAGGCAGTTTAACGACATACTTATCCATTACAAGCTAAGGGATTTTGAAAAATCTTAATAACCAGTCAGTCTATCTGACAGCTCAGACTCACTGAACCAAGAGATACTGAATTCTCTTATATCTCTGGGTTTCCTATTTGCCTATATTTCCACCAAGGTGGAAGGTGAAATGTCAAATAAGTTGCATTGCTTAGATGGACAAGGCTGCTCTCTGATGAGCAAGGGCAGTTGCAGGTCATCATGAAGTACCACTGATGTCCATGCATCCCACTACACACTGAGGTGAAGAATTGCTTTAGGCAAACAGCAGGTAACTTGAGGGTACTTATGTTAAGAAACTATTCTCAGAGGTCCTAATGGGAACCTTCTATTAATGCTGTCCAAACAGTAAATCAATTCAAGGGCCAAAACTATTTCCCCATTTGATTTATTTTAGATTCCAGGACAAGTAATATATATGCAGTAGGGAGTGCTTAATGAGGAGAGAAAAATATCTCTTAATGTGCAGAGGCTGTTTGGGGTTGAAAGACCCACTAAATACACAGTGTATGTTTTCATAGACTTTCTCTCTACATCCCACTGTAGGATTACCCTAAATGCCAGCATTTTGAAGCTTTCCTTAGCAGGGTATAGAAGCTGAGGGTTTTCTTAAAATGTTTTGAATAAAACACTAAATAAGATTATGTATTAACTCTTGTCATTCATTTTAATCCCCAAAAATATTGCCACAAAACTAATTTTGTCATTTGAATATGTACTAAATTCTAATATGTACTAAAGATAAAGGGTCTGAATTCAAATAGATTCAAAGGGCACAATTTCAGCCAAGTGATTTGTGATTGTGATTATTTGGCAAATGGTTGAACTATGGTAAGTTTCTTCTTGCTGTATAGATTATACTATTCTCTCAGAGAGTCAAACAAATTACCACAGATATGTTGGTCTGCCTTACAACTGCAAACAGACAAACGACCAGAGCTACTGTTTTGAAACTGTGGACAGCAATCAGCTGTAGGAATTACTTGCCTCCCTAGAGAAGCTCAAAAAAATCTCATAAATATGTGACATTTTAGATACTGTGATGGTGTATTTCAGAGGTTATGAAAGTACATTTTATTAGGAACATGTTCCTAGTTCCTTCACACCCACTGAAAGGGGTCACTTCTCACTGTAAGGCAGCCTACCTGTGTGTGAGGACAGACAGATCTGACATGAGGCTCTCCTGTTGGTTGTCAACTTTCCTTGGAACCTAGGTTCACATTCACAGGAAGCAGAATTCTGACTGTAGTTATTCCAAGCCATGGAGATAACCAGATGGATACTCTAGGTTGGGATTTAGTAAAATGAGGTCTTTGGAAAACTTACATAAAGGATCAGGTGCATTGTGCTCCTAGGCCTCACACCAAACTCTGTGAGAATGTCTAACAAGTTTAAAGAACAGGTTTTCTTTCTCCAAGTGATTGTTACAAACATAACCTTCAGAATGTTAGGAATACTTAAAATAGATCTGTGATGAAAGAATCTAATATACAGGTCAACTGTATATTTTGCAGTTGTCTAATTCTCCTTCCAATAAAATCAACAGACTATCCCCTAATGCTACCTGAAAAAAAAAAGCTGTTGATAAAGAGGGGCCATTATTGGAGTAAATTGTCAAAATATGAACCCAAGAGATAGAAATTTCCAAGTTCCGGTTAATGGCATGTAAAGTCCAGGAACTGGAACCCTGATGTCACAGGAGTGACAGCAGTGGAAGCTGCGGGCTCAGATTCTAGTCTCCACTGTGTTTTAAACATTTTTACTTCACCTACAAAAGGAAAAGAATGAGTCATGTTATTTTAGTAGCCTCCATAGGTGAAAATATTGTACAGACACCTAGCTTAACATTGTGAAAGAAAAAAATTTTTTTTGAAAAGAAGCTGTGTCTGGCTGTGAACATATAAACTCGGGAAAGAGATAGTGTCTGCAGAGACTGATGGGTCAAATGGAATTTCAGCACGCTGGATGGACAGACTGGAATTCTGTAGTTTCAAAGGCTAATTCCATTATATTCATCTAGTATTCTGGAACAGCCATTCCTTGATCCAAAATGTATATGAACTAATAACTTGTGATAAAAAATAAGAACCTCTTATAAGCTATTGACTTAGCAGAACACTAGTTTCTACCAGTCCAAGATCTAAGACTGTATCTTGGTCCTAGAATATAGTTCTCTTTAGTTTGTTGTACCCACCTCTCTGATGCATCCACTAAGATACTTTAAAGTTGTCTCAACTTATGACTTTCTTTGCTCTCCAAAACTATTAAAGCCCTTGAAAGTTCTTCCACGTTGGAACATGGAATTTGAGGTAACCTAAATTTGTGTTTCTAGGTCATGGTCCCTCAAGAAGGCTCGAGAATTATTGATCCACTATTCCCTTTAAGATAAGAGCTGTGTACTTTATGTCAATGATGTCAATCTGTCCATTCCAATCTGGACCTTAGACTGAATGCACCTGCAGTGATTGTAACCATTTGTCACTTCTACACCAAAACACTGCAGCAATCATGGCCTCTAAGGGTCACTGATGAGTTCCCTGGTGCCTCACGTCTGGGATATTGTGTTTTACTATACCAGGTATGCTGCCCTGGAACCTCAGGCAAATCTCACCATGTTGCCACTAGGCACTTTCAATGGCTGCAGATCATCAATTCTTCCAGATGATTTTCTTCCTGCATCTCTATTAGTTCTGGCCCTATAAGTCTGACCAGTTTTATTTTGCCTGCTGTGTAGTCCAAGGTAGTAAGCATCGGCACATATCATGAGCCATGCGCTATGCATTTCTTCAAAAGGAACAAGACTATGATTGAGGTAACAAAAGTACTTTATCTCAGCAGATAAAGATCAGCACAGAGCACAAGCTGTTGGATAATTCATATCAAGGAAGAGGGAATTAAGAACAGGACTTGTGGTGCTATGTTGGTAGAAATCTGTTTGAGTGAAAAGATCCTAACTGTGTCAGGTTTGAGAATAAAGAGGTAGCATGTAATTCAATTGTTGGACCCATTTTATGATGAAATTATAGTAATATACTCATTCATTTATTCATTCATTCTTTATTCATTCATTCTTTGTCTGTTACTCAGGCACTCAAGACTTACCAACAATGTGAAGGAAATAGTTCTGAATGTTTGCATCTACTAGAAAGATTACTCAAGTGGGACTAATCAGTAAACACCCCAATGAATAAAGTAAATGAAATAAAAGCAAAAATAAAAACATCCCCCTCATCCCCCTTGGTATATTTTCCATGTATCATCCTGTGTCATCCTGCCTACAGACTCTAGCATCTCTAGACCTTGATGCTGCTTTTAGTTCCTGACAATATTAGTTGCTTTTGAATATCTGAGATAATAAAATTAGTAAGGAGAGATGGAGTTTGGCTCATAGCTCCTGAATATCAGTTAGTGATCACCTGGCTTCCTTGCATGGACAGAAAATCATGGTAATGAGAGTATGTGGAGGATGAAACCCTTTACTTCACAATGTATAGGAAGCAGAAGAATCTGTTTACAGGGTCTTACTATGTTCAGTTAGGGCTTACCTCTTAAAGTCTCCAGAACTTCTCCAAATAGTGCTACAGCCCGATGCCCTAGCTGTGATACATGCGCCAGTGAGGACACACTTCATGCTCACACCATAGCACCAACACATTACCAGCATTCCTATTGTAGGAGTTTTCCATTTGGGAATTTGTCTGACTTACTATTTTCAGCTTTTTCTTTCATGAATGAAGAGAGCTAACCATTGAAAGGGTGTGTAGAGAATTACATACAGAGGGATTAAGATAGTCTAAACTATGCCCTGTGTTACAAATCCTTACTCACTATTGCAATTACGGTTTGATGTAAATTTATTCCTAGTGTCTCTAACAGGGATAACTGATTATAAAAGGCTCTAGAAAGTGAAAATACTATAAATATAAAATATCCACATGAAAAATTTATTATGTAATTTGAAACTAAAATTTCCTCATTCTAATTTTCAATATAGTTAATGAATAGTTGTGAAATAATAGTTAATAACAACCAATTTCATAAGTGGTCTTCAGAATGCTTTTGGGTCAAAACTTGGAAAGCCGTCTGGATATACATGACAGATTCTCTGCATCTCTGGTTTTCTAAAAGATTCATTTGCACCTTATTCTTGATCTAATCAGCTATAACCAGTGGTTCCACTTGTGTACTATTCAGTTTTGTGCTTCATGACAAAGGCCTAGGAACATATGTGGACTGAGGTACCTTCTAATTTTAGCATTTAGCTTGCTGGAAGATTCCTCAGTCTGCTTTGACAAGATACTGATATATCTACCATATCAATCTACCTGTAGATAGAAATGTGAATAAAGAAAAAATTAACCTGGACCTCCCTTCCAAGACCAGTTGGATACTTTATCACCAACCAGGCAGCATAGACCAGATTATATGAGGCACCAACACATATATATCATAGGACTGCCTGATCTGGGTTTAGTCAGAGAAGATGCACCTAACCCTCAAGAAACTGGAAGCCCCAGGGAGTTTAGAGTTCTGGTGGAGTTGGGGTTGAGCGGTGGGGGTGGGAACATCCTCATGAATAGAGAGGGGTGGGGAAGAGGTATGGGATTGGAATAGTCAAAGGGTGGACTCGGAGGGGAATAAAATCTGCAGTTTTAAATAAATAAATAAATAAATTGAAAAATAAAGAGAACTGTAAAAAAAAGTAAAAAGAAAAATTCTAGAAGCAAGAAAATAAATCTTAAGGGAAATCCCAAATCATTGATGTCATCATTTCATCTCTGCCTTACTAACTTTGGGTAATTTGTATCACAAACATGATGAGAAACTAAAATATTTGCTGTGTGATTTTAATTCTCAAACTTCTTTACTAGTTTTCTTCCTGAAATTACACTGGTAGGAGCCTTTCCTAAATATAGAAGTAGCAAAAGGCCAGAAAAATACTGCATGTGGATATTACCATAATGTACAACTTAACATTATAAATTTCCATACTGGATAGATGACTTTAGACATTCTGTATGTTTATAAACAAGAATAAAAATCAATTCAATAGAAAAATTCAACCCCACAAAGAGCAAAACCTCCAGAATTTGAAAGTATATATGTATAGAATTAAATCTATGGCTACACATTAGCATTCATGAATCTTACATATTCTTTGTTTACAATCATTCACAATATAGTACTTTTCTTTAGCTTACACTTAAGCCCAAACAAGAGAAACAATATATTATTGTAAACACTTTAATAGCACATTAATATAAGAATGGCTGGCTGATTGAATTATTGCCACCTATTATAAGCACTCAGCACAGAAAAAGTGGAATATAAGTGCTATGTTTCCATCCATAATGAGTATTCATAGAGTCATTAATTCATTCTCTCATCAGGAACTGTAGTGGGGTGCCATTTCTCTACCCCTTGAAACTCTGCAGGTCTGAGAAATGTGTTTAGTCTACTTGATCTGACGGGGGGGGGGGTAATGCTGTATTCCTTCGGTGATGCATTTCATTTCCCGTGGCCCACTCCCTGGTCCATCCAGATTGTGACCCCACATACTTATGCAAAGATGTATCTGTACCAGAGCAGCCCTGCAGTGCTTCCCTGTGGTGGAAGGCACCTGTGGTGATTTCAATAAGAATGGCCACCACAGGCTCATATATTTGTAAGTTTAGTGAGCTCATATATTTTGTAAGTATTTGAAAGAATGAGGAGGTGTGGCCTTCTTGTAGGCCTTCTTTGAAGAAGTTTGTTACTAGGGGTAGTCTTTGGAGTTTCAAGACCCCAAGCCAGTGTCTTGTTCTTTCTTCTGCCTGCAGATCCAGATGTAGAACTCTCAACTACTTCATCAGCACCATGCTACTGCTATGATGAGAAAGAACTACACCTCTGGAACTGTAAACAGGTTCCAATTAAATGATTTCTTTGATATGAGCTGCCTTGGTCATGTTGTCTCTTCATAAGAATAGACCACTAAGACAGCACCCAGGCCATTGAAACATACAGTAGACCAAACTAACATTGGCTAGATAAAATTGGCATTTGAGGGCATGTCTTAGAGGATATTCCATATATTATAATTTGCAAAAGATACAGACTTCCGGACTCACATTGGTTAGATATTTCTTAAACTTTGACTTTGGGAGGGAGCAGGGAAGAATTGTAAAATTAAAGAGTTTCATAGCAACCTCCTCCATCTTTTACTGCTTAAGGAATGCTGGGGCATGTCTCCATGTCACTCAACCCAGAAAGGAAGAGCTGGTTGGATCAAGTTCAGATATGTTGTTGCATTGTCAAAATCTATGGGGAAGAGATATAGGAGCAGCTGAGAAGGGGCTGGACATTCATTTGCCATTTTCATAAAGGAATATTTTGATCTAAGGTGCCAGTGGAGATGTGAGAATTCCAAGCTCAAGATGAAGTTTCTTATGCTGTTCCTCTTGGTGAGATGGGGAGGATGCTTCATGGAGCATCGCTAGTGCCCAGCCCCAGGCCAAATTTGCCTTTCACAAAAAAGACTCGGGGAGAGTCATATATCCTGCCTTGTGGCATGTAAATAATGGAGTATTGAACAAAAGCAAGCAAGTATTGATAACAACCAAAGCTCCAAGTAAAGAGTGGGTTAAAAGCACGTCACCTGATTGATAGTTAATTAGGGGAAATGTAGCTAAATGGCATGAATTTCATCTCTAAACCCAAGACATCTGGACACGGCTACTTCACTTCATTAGATTCAGTGACCTTACCGCAAAAAGTGATTGAATTCTAAATTTAATTCTCACTTTATTTTATAAAAGGTTAAACCTGCATCCATTCTCTCCCAACCACAATGATTTTTTTGAATTTTAAATCCCTGGGTCTTATCTGTCACTACTAATGTCAGTCATGAATTTAGTGAAGGAAGATGAAGCAGGATTAATCTATTTCTGCCCCTACTCCTGACAGGTGGGGTCTGGCTTTGGTGTCCTGTACTTCTAGGTCAAGGAAGTCTCCTGANACTTGTTTGTCTTTGACATTTAGACCAGTTATGTTGTCATCTTTAGGCATTTTGCTTATCCCCAAGAAGAACATATCTCCATTTTCTGAAATGACTGCAATGCCTTAAGGGTTTATCAGGGCATATGGATGCATGTCTATGATTCTAGCATTCAGAAGGGAACTCAAATTTGAGGGAAGAGGAAGACTACATGGCAACTTTGAGTCTAGTCTCAGCCATATAGTGAGAATGTCTCAAAACACAGAACCAAAAGATTCTACTCTGTATTATTTTTGATTTTGCAATTGTTTTGCAATATATATATCCCTACCATCTACTTATTAGGTCCATATTCCAGTCCCCTAGTTTTGCTGAGACATTCTTGGTGTCTTCATAAATTTGAATCTCTAATCTTCTTTGAGTAATTATACTCTGAACTATCTGTAAATCTACTTGCCTTACTACAAAACATGGCAACCTTGGCCAAGCAGTTCGGTAACATCTCATTAACATCTAAGACTATCTCAGTACCACTCTCAACCTTCAGCCGAGTCTACTTTATAGACCCCCTAACCTTGAATAACCCCATCAAGCCCTGATTCCTTTCTTCCAACTGGGCTGTCAGCAGTAACTAAAGAAAGTCACAAAACCAAGATAATTGGGTCCACTGCAATTTCATGCTAAGCAAACACAGACAGGTCTTCCCTGCTGCTCAGCAATCCTTTGATTTATCTATTTGTAGTAGTCCCCCTTAATGCCCAGATGACACAATCCAAGACCCCTAGTGAATCTTGAAACTTTATATAGTAACAAGCCCTGTTTATACTACTCTTCTTCTGTTCAAACATACCTAAGAGAAAGTTAAATTTTAAATTAAACCCAGTAAGAGATGAATAATAACAAGATAATTATAATAACATATCAATAGAAGATATGTAAATAAGGTCTTCTTGATTTAAAAATATGGTACTGTAGATCTTATCAACCTCAGCAAGCAAGATTTTTTTTCTTCATCCCTGCTGAGCCATGTTGATATTTGCACTTAAAGGAAGCATATCAGGATTGGCAGCATAGCTTTTCTTGCATTTTGAGCCTATTAGCAATTGCAGCGAAGGTTATTTGAGCACAATCACTGGCATGCTCCTATAATCATTCTTCTTACCAAGATGCCTACCAAGTTGATAGGGGGCAGATATTATATGCACCACGGACACTTGGGAGAGATATGTGGTAATTTCATCATGCTCCTCTGAATTGTATCTCATTTATAGCTTATGCATAAGGGTTGTATACATGACTCAGAGGCTAAGAGCACTGGTCACTCCGAGGACCCAGGTTTGATTCCCAGCTTCTATACAGCAACTTACAAACATTCCATACTCCTATCTCAGGGGGTCAGATGCCTTTTTCTGGCCTCTGTGGGTAGCATGCATACATATGGTACATAGGCATAGATGTAGAGAAACATCCATACACATAAAATCCTATGCTTTTTTTAATTTCTGGAATTTTCATTCATATTTTTAAAAATAGATTGGCTGTGACTATCTGAAACTGTGAAGTTTGGTATAAAGAAGACAATCTCTCTCTCTCTCTCTCTCTCTCTCTTACTCTCTCTCTCTGTGTATGTATATGTGTGTATGTATGTATGTATGTATGTATGTATGTATGTATGTATGTATCTGTGTGTGTTGTATCTGTGTGTATACATGTGTGTCTGAGGGATGGAAGAAACATCTCCCATGGCAACTGGAACATAACATTTATTATCATTTTTCTCAGATACCCACTCCTACGTAGGTCACCTGAAAGTCCTAATTGTACTTAGAATAACATCATTAAAGTTCTGCTATTCGTTTCTCTCCTTACTTCAACATTTTACAGAGTTCATCCTGTTCTATTCTGTTTGCAGTAGAATCAGTGTGTGCCATCCTTGCCATCTTCCCACCTATGCATTTGATTATATCCCTGCCTGTCTCTAGCATCAGTCACCGTAGATGGATCTTCAACATTTTCAAGTGTGCCTTTCCTAAAACACCTTTCTCTGTGTCAGTGTGCAAGCATATATCTTAATTTTGCAGAAAAGTTACCTCCAATATTTTGAGGGTAATAATGATTAAATGTTACAGGTGATAAAAAGCAAAGATTTATGGAATATTGGTAGCAGTGTAGGAGGGAAGATAACTGAGACCAGAACATAGTTTTCGGTGTGGTAAAAAAAAAAAAAAAAAAATTGGGAACCCTAAGAGAAATCAGTGAGTACCATGTAACATGCTGTAGACCAGGCATGGGCCAGTGTTAGAAGCCAGTGGTCAGCGTTCCATTTTAGAAATGCATGTACTGAGGTCAAGACCAAAAGTATCTCCTAGACTGTTATTGTCGTGTCTTGGAAAATTTCAATGTATGTTAATCCTTTGGACATTGCAGCATAGGGTAGAGTTTAGTGTCCATAAAATGAGGTAATCAACTATGGTAGAGTATGAGCCCAGGTCCCTGGACCCCAAGCTCAAATTTGTAAGGCAAGCCTCCAACACTGCCCTTCCCTGGTGAGCCGTCTCTTAACACACCAAGGCTTGTGGCCAAGATGTACTCAAGCAAAGGATCGAGATGAATCTCTCAATACTAAGGACAAGCTACTCCATTGACAGTGGGAACAAGGCACACTCCCATTTGCCTCTACAGAAGACTGAATTCTATATCCTTGGATGCAGAAACTTCTATCTTCAATTGAACTGATTGATACTGGAAATGGCTGTATTTTTGTAATGTACTGTTAGATTTATTATAGTCTGTATGTCCTCTGGAAGTGCAGTATGTAATTTTAACTGCTAACCCATCTCTCTAGGCCCTATATTTTTAGTTCTGAGTAGTTTTTATTGTTTCAATTTTGAGATTATAATATAATTATACCATTTTGTCATTCCTTTTCATCCATCCAAAGTTTCCCATATATGCCTCCTTGTTTTCTTCAAAACTCATGCCTTTTTTTTACTAATTGCTGTTACACAAATACATATGTATTTATGCATATACATGGATATATACATGTGTGTATATGCATATACTCCTAAATAAAGCCTGTGTAGTCTGAATAATGTTACGTGTATGTATGTTTTCAGGACTATTTGGCACTGAATGACTAGGTGATGTGATCCTCCCTGGAGAAGACTATTTCGCGCACTCTCAGTATCCCATAGTTGTCAGGAGTTCTTTGCCCAGTGTTGAGACCTCATGCTCTTTTTACCCATCCACATTAGCATGGTCTGTTGTTACATTTTTAATAAATTTAAAGAATTATTTATTTTAGATTCATGCTTATGTCAGATCTGAGTTTTACAGATATTTCCACTAAGAGTTGTCATTATTTCTTCTTTGTGCATTTTTGAACATTTATTTTAATTTACCTGAAATTAAATAGATGGCTTTTGCATTTATACTTGATGATATTTGTATCTCATTTAAAATGTCTCCACATCCCAAATTACTATGATCCTGTCATCTGTTTCTTGTAAAAGTTCAGAAATTACTATATCATATATACTTACCATGACTAATTTATATCTAATCTTTGAATACCTGGTGTGAAAGGATTTCTTGCAAGTTGCATATCCCGGATGGAGAGCAGTTATGGAAAACTATGTTCAACATTTTTTCCTAGCATCTTAATAAAAAAAAGAAATGGATCACACGAGTACACTTTTTATTCAGTTTCCCAGTTCTACCTATTACTATGACATGACAGTACCCCAATAAAGTTATTACTAAAATTATATAATTGATCTAGATGCCATGAAGTACAGATAATTTTCTTAGTAATTTCAAAGTTATTTTCTACAGATATTGTAATAGTGTAAAAACTGTCTACAAGTAGGTACTTATTTTTTAAAAACATAATTCTAAAGAAGAAATAATTGACATGACATTCTGCACAATGACTGTGGTCCTGACATTTTTCCCTAATTTGATAGTTCAGAACAAAAAGGTTTCCATCACTTCAGAAAATTGCTATTCTGCTTGTACCAACCAATTTCTAATCTGTAAAAAAAAAAAAAA
>CACVCL010032578.1:0-15118 GCA_902729485.2 Mus minutoides | reverse complement strand
TTTTTTTTTTTTTTTTTTTTTTTTTTTTTTTTTTTTTTTTTTTTTTTTTTTTTTTTTTTTTTTTTTTTTTTTTTTTTTTTTTTTTTTTTTTGGTTTTTCGAGACAGGGTTTCTCTGTATAGCCCTGGCTGTCCTGGAACTCACTTTGTAGACCAGGCTGGCCTCGAACTCAGAAATCCGAGTGCTGGGACTAAAGGCATGCGCCACCACGCCCGGCTCACGATATTTCTTTTACATACATAGCTTCTGTCTGGGTTCTGCTTCCCAGAAATCATGAATCAACACACATTTTTTTTAAAAAAAATTAAATATTTAAAGTTCTATAGTCAACATGTTTTTAAAAAAGAACTTAGAAATGTACAAAACAAGGACAGTAATCACTCTTTCTGCAAGACTACAGAAAAGATATTTAGAAATCCTATTTAGTAAACATTTGTCATTATTTCACCTGAGCCTTTTAGGTAGTGTCTATTACTCTTTAAGTACTGAAATAGAGGGAATTAGTACATTTAACATTCTTTAACTGTTCCCTCATCTTGTCACTTGTTCACATTAGTTATCTTTTTGACTCTGTGAAGGCTTATGTTTATAATTAGTTATTTATTATATAATTATGTATAATTTATACTATGCTTTGAATAATTCTTTGAAAAATCAGTAATTGCTATTTACTATAATTGTATAAATATAAATAAGCCCAGAACCAAGTAATTTGTTGAAACTTTGAAGAAGGAATGTAGTGCCTTCTGTTTTAGGTTTGTCAGGGAAATTGTCTTTTTCTAGGTGTTCAGCTTTCTGTACCCTATGCTATTACTCCTGTTGTCTTATCAATTGCTTGAGAGCACAAGCTATATTTAGGCTTGAGTGCCAGCAGCAACAGTTACTGACAGTGAGCTGGGCATGGTATTAAATGCCCGTAATCCCATTACTTGAATAGTGGAGGGAGGAGGTTTAGGAGTTCAAGACTACTCTTTTCCCTATAGTGAGTTCCAGGACCATTTTATACGAAATGTGTATGGATCACAGAACTTCTTAGCCCTATGGTAAGCAGCATTGGCACCTTTATTGTTTTGTCCCCGCTGCTGCTACTTTGTATGTAATGAATCACATTGGCAGAAAATTTTAAGACAAGCAGGAAAACACAAGAAAAAGAAAAGACTCCCAATATAAATGACAAAATTCAGTTACTGGTCATGCAATCTTAGGCAAATTAATATATTTAATTTTTGTGACTCAATTGTTTTTTTGTTTTTTTTTCCCCCTTGCTCCTGTCAACCCAGCTCACGGAGCTCCGGCCGGCTCAGCTCGTTCCGGCCAGCCCTGCTCGCTCCTGCCGCCCCTGTACAGCCCCACTCACTCCGGCTGGCCCCACTTGCTCTGGTCGGCTCCGCTCGCTCTGATTGGCCCCACTCGCTCCGGCCAGCCCCACTCACTCCGGCCGTCCCTGTTTGGCCCCGCTTGCTCCGGCCGGCCCGCTCACTCCAGCCGTCCCCGTTCGGCCCTGCTCGCTCTGGTTGGTCTCTCTGGTCCAAGGATTCGGGTTTTTTTATTATTCTTTTTTTTGTTTGTTTTTTTTGTTTTGTTTTGTTTTTTGTTTTTTTTGTTTTGTTTTGTTTTTTGTTTTTTTTGAGACAGGGTTTCTCTGTATAGCCCTGGCTGTCCTGGAACTCACTTTGTAGACCAGGCTGGCCTCGAACTCAGAAATCCGCCTGCCTCTGCCTCCCGAGTGCTGGGACTAAAGGCATGCGCCACCACGCCCGGCTTTTATTCTTCATAAGTACTCTGTAGCTGACTTCAGACGCACCAGAGGAAGGCGTCAGATCTCATTACGGGTGGTTGTAAGCCACCATGTGGTTGCTGGGATTTGAACTCATCACCTTTGGAAGAGCAGTCGGGTGCTCTTACCCGCTGAGCCATCTCACCAGCCCGACTCAATTGTTTTTATGTTAGGTTTTATAAATACTGTTACAAAGAACCATAAATGGAGTAATTTTAAAATGTCCATTTATGCTAGGCAATGGTGGCATAGGACTTTCATCCCAGCACTTAGGAGGCAAAGGCAGGTCTTGAGTTCAAGGTCAGCCTGGTTTACAGAGTGAGTTCTAGGACAGATAGGGCTACACAGAAACCCTGTCTTGAGGAGTGTGTTTTGTACAGAACAAAACTGTCAATTTATATCTGTCTTGTCCATTGATCTTTTCTTAGCATCTAGGAGGGTCTAGAGATATCAGATTCCTTAACCACTGAGATTGTTGGCAGAAATGATTTCTGTGTGCCTATATATTCCGGAGGTTCTCTTTCCTTGTTGGATGTTGGTCTGGGGAAAAAAGAGATATTGTTCAATTCCTAAGGCCACCTGCTGCTTTCATTTATGGCTCCTTTCATCTCGGAGCAATAAAGGGTAAGGTTCCTCTAAAGCTTCAAGTTTTTCATGTGCCCTTTCCTCCTGCATCTCTTTGATTTATTTGTTTATTTCCTTTTCTCTTCAGGGCCAGTGTGATTGATTATATTGGTTACAGAGATAATATTCCTATTTTGATGTCTGTTGATCTTTTGCCATGTACTTTAATACATAACATAGTAGCACAGGGGGCAAAAGATAAAGTGCCAAGTGCATCCTGAGAGGTTCTGAGATCTATGTTTCATAGACAACATGAGTCTACCTTGTTCCAAGGTCCCTGTAGTTCTTATGACAACCCAAAGTCTCATCTAAATTACATAAGTCAGAAGTCCTAAATCTTATCTAAATATTTCAGTGAAATATGGGTGATGTTCTTTTAAGTATGAACCTGTGGAACAAAGAAAACAAGCTAACTTTTCCCAAAATACAGAACAGGGACAGATACAGACATGGTTCAAAAAGGAAGGGCAAAAGGAATTATTCTAAGTAGTTTAGGTATCCAGCTGGAGAAACTCCACAAATTCCATGATTTAGGAGTAATCCTTTGTGATTAGCAGCTTTCCTCTAAATTCTCTTAACCATTTGCATGTTCTAAAGTATGGGCGATAGTATTTGCTTCTTAGGACTGTTGGGGCAATCAAATGTTAAGGCATATAAGGCAAATTAGTAAGACCATGTTAGATAGTAAGCATTAAATGCTTTATTATTAGCATCATTATTCATAACACCTGTCTGCCTGCCTGTTTGTACATTTCTCTGTGTCTACTTTTAAAAGAGAAATATCAGCCATTTTGTTCTCTTGTGTAGTTTTTATGTCTTTATAGGTAAAGTAGTTTCTCCTTTTTGGGGGATTTGTGGTTAGCATTTTGTTTGTTTGTTTGTTTGTTTGTTTGTTTGTTTTACCTTTGTGTAAAACTAAATAGTATCTTGCTCTTTCAAAACCAGTCCAGGAAATTGGCATACTAACCAAGTCAGCCAAAGGAAGAAATGAAAGTATGATATAGAGCAGTGGTTGTTAGTTTGCAGGGTTAGGTTGTAGATTGGAAGCCATGTTTATTTATTCACATAAGCCTCCTGGATAATAGCTAAGGACAAAGAATAGAGAGTCGGACTGACTTAAACAACTAGGTGGGATAAATACAGAGTCAAGCTGACTTCGAACAACTAAGTGAGATATTAGGTAGTTTCTTTTCTGTTCCCCAGTTTTGCCACCAATAGAATGGAGATGGTAGTGTGTATACTTATGCTATTGGGATATGCTAATTAATGTGTGTAATTTGGTAGGGATCAAAAGATAATAGTATTAATACTGGTTTAGGTTTTGAGTTCAGTGTTTGCTCATATCCCAAATTTATGTAAATTCAGGGTATAGAAAGATGAAATAGAAGGGAAGTTTTTATACTGAGAGACCCCTCTCCCCACCACTATTTTTCACAATTTAGAGTCAGAATAACCTTTGAGACAGGAATTTTCAAGGACATTAATACACAGTTCATTAAGATAAGATGTTATAAGATGCTAGGAACCAAACTAGGCTTTTCTATATTAGCTTATTGCTAGATTTCTTTCTTAACAGTTACTTATATAAAAGTTTCTTATTAAGGGTGCTTTATGGATCTGTCTGATGTATAAATAATGACATGAGACTTCTGTTATAGTTCATAGCTTAGGCTTTTTGTTGGGGCCGTCTTCCAGATACTATTTTAATTTTGCCCAACTCTTCTAGCCTATGACCCACCATGTAGTATCTCTCTGCTCCAGATTGGTCTGTGTCTGTCTCCTCCATGTTCTCCTCTGAATTTGTTTACTTTATTCTGACTTAAATGATCCTCTAACTTCTGTTGTATCAATTACAACCTAGCATTCCATCTCTCCATCTTCTTACTGGAAGTTCTGCCCTCCTCCTTCTTGCCTCAGCTATTGGCTGTTAATTCTTTATTACAACTAGTCAGTAGTGAGACAACCTCTGATACATTCCTAGATTGCCTTTATGCATGTGAGGATGGACTAATGTTAACAAAATAGAGAACTGGCTATTGTCCATAGAAATGACAGTGATGAGAATCTTGCCAGCACTGAGCTCTTTGATGGTACTGAATGAATAATTAAAAATAGAGACACACCTTCATACAATTTGAGGAAGGTCACTCCAAAAGTTTTTCTTTGTTTGTCATCTTCATTATACCCTGTTCCTAAACTTCTGCTTTAGTAATTACGTAGTCTCTAGCTGTTAATCCATTCTTTGAAGTTTTTGAGAATTTAAAGTTATAATAAATATATGTAAATAGAATTTTCTGTCACATTTAAGTTTCTGGAGCCTGTTAATAGAATGTTCTTTATCTAAATGCTCCTGTTGGGAGCACCTTCCCGAACATGGTGAGCAATACCATGAATTTATGCATTCTGTTTACTTGAACTATAGAAAAATTTGAGACTAAGTTTTTAAATTGTGGACATTTACAAACTATTTTGTTGGCGCTGTTTTGCAAAGAACAGGTTATGTTTTGGATGTTTCATATCCCTAGCATTGCAAAAATTACTCAAAGAGTAAAGTTTTTTTGTTACAGAGCTGAATAGTGACTGCTGATAAAACCTAGCTAGCTGTACATCTTTTTTTTATCAGGAATTTATGGGAAGAGATCTCAATTATCAATGAATTACAAAAAAAATTTTTTTAAATAGTGCAATGTCTTGTGGTATTCACATTGACCAAATATTGAAAAACATTTTGGTAAACCACATTTAGGCCAATTTTCTCATTAATATGGCTTCATGACAGTTTGACAGTATATTGCGGCATATGTTCATTCATTATCCTTGATGTTTCATTGCTAAAAATAGTCCTGGTTATTATTCCTTATAGCAGTTTTGTTCTTTAAAAAGCATAGTGTTCAACTGTCACATCTTATTAATTATAGGCTTCATTTTGAAACATAAATCACAATAGAATTTTAGGTCAAGTGTATCAAATGTCCCTTTTGTTAAGAGATTGTTGCCTTTTTAAGGAAGTTTCTCTTTCATTTGGATAATGTGCTGTGTTGAGCTTTGGTTGTTAATTGATAGATGTGGTATCCTCTCTGTGAGAGCTTTTAAAATGCATAACACGTATTTCAGAAAGCAGCTGTTGCTATGGCAACTCTCGGGTCACTTGCAGCTCAGCTTACATGATTGGCTGTTAATGGAGCCTAATATGCTTGAGAAGAGAATTGAGCAAATGAAAGAGGGTTTGAAGGAATCCTCTTAAACCACTTGAAGTTTAACAAAATAGCACTCAAAAATTTAACACTTATATTACTGTTACTCAGTTTTATATGAGTGGTTTTATGAGTAATGACAAGTTCTGAAAAATAATTTTTATAAACTCTTAAGAATGTTGGAATCTTGTTACTATTTTCCCTCATATACTGTTGTTTAAAGAAACACAGCTGTCAGTTATGTTCTGCGCTCTACACTCGAACCTCAGAGGAGTTAATTGAATTGAGGCATGAGAAGGTTGTTAATTGTGTGGGGCCAGAACAAGTAGTAAAACCAGGAATAGTGTCTACATTTAGTGTAGTTATGTGAATTAGGTTAGAGTCATTTTTTATTCACATTCTTAAGGTAGTTCCATGAATACCTGCCTCTCTTATTGGAGTGTTTGAATGGTATAGGAAGAGATGGTGTAGTGTACTTTGGATTTTGAGGTTGATACAGTAAACACAATTAAGCATAAGAATTTTTAGAAATCCTGTCAAGCTGGCTCAGTGGGCAAAGGCTCTTTTCACCAAAACTGATAACCTGAATTCAATCCCCGAGACCACCATGGTGGATAATAGACCTTATTCCTACAAGTTGTTCTGTAACCCTCTCCAAGTGCATCATGGCATGGGAGTGTGTGCACTTACACCCCCTCCCCCATGTAGTGAACAGTTTAAAAAGAACTAGCATAATAAAAATGAACCATGTAGAATGGCACCAGTAATGTCAACCTTGTTAAATGACAGTTTTCATCTGTGTCCAGTACTAATCACTTCTGTAACTATGGTATTAATAATAGAGTGCCTTTATTTTAGCAATTAGATAATAGTATATGTAATTAAAATTAGGTTGTAATTCAGGTGATGTTTGGAGAATAATAGCATCTCTTCAGAAATTATTTTATTTTGTAAAAGTGTTTTGGTTGTCTAGGGCAGAAGGTATTGGAAATAGAACGAAAATATGGGACTTATTATATCTGTTTCTACCTCTAGAGCTTTAAAAAGTTGATTGTACATATAGTCCCAGACATTGAGAGACAGTCAAGAGGATTGTGAGCTTGAGGCAAGTCTGAGCTACATAACAAGACTCTGGGCTTGGGAATGTAATGCACTCAGTGGTAGTACATGTCTACACTGAACAAGACCTTGTGGCTTCCCCAGTATAAAAAAAACAAACAAAAGATTATGGTGTAGTGCTTAAACTGATGCACCAGATTTTACTGTGCTAGTATATTTTGTTATTTGATTTTTGACTTTGTTGTCAGAAATAGCAGTAAGTATCTTTGATTTATTAAAGAGATATTTAGAAATATTTAATCATTTTGTTTTTAAATGGTACTGTTCAAGTGATTAAGTGATTCTACATCCTGTTCTACTGAGACAATAATAGAAGTACTAGATTATGTTGTTACCTGATAAAATTAACAGTCTTCTTTGACATTAGGAAAAATAAAGTTCAGGAAGTTAACATTAGTCTTAGAAGTTAACATTAGTCTTAGAGTGCTACTATTAGTACCAGTTTTAAAAAGTTTATTTTCTCTATATATGAGTATACATAAAGTAGATCATTCTTTATATGTGCACTTGTAATTTTTCCTCTATAGGCGTTTCAACTAATTTTTCATAAACATTTTTGACTTAATTTAGATTTCTTTTTAGTATACAAAGTAACAGTCTTTTAAAAAGATTTATTTATAATTAAGTAATTAATTTGTTTTCCAAGACAGGGTTTATTTATGCAAACTTGACTGTCCTGGAACTCACACTGTGGACCAGGCTGGCTTTGAACTCAGATCGGCCTTTCTCTGGGGTTAAAGGCATGCACCACAGCTGCTCAGTTTGATTTTACTTTTTAAGTATGTGTCTGTGCATGTGAGTGCAGTACAGGTTCTAAAGGAGCCTATAAAGGGCCGTTTGATCCTCTAGAGTTTAAGTAATGAGCTGCCTGATGTAGATTTTGGGAACTGAACTCTAGTCTTCTTCAAGAGTAGTAGTACACTGTAAGAACATTATATATACTTAACTATTAAGCTGTCTCTAGTCACATTTTTTTTACAGTATTTTCAAACATATTAGACCTTCATTGACCCTCTGATCCTCTACTCATTCTTCTCCCCTGAAATTTTCAGTGGCATATAAAAATTTAAAAACTGTCCAGCCCCGGCATTTTCAGATGGCTCAGTGGTCGAGAGTACTGGATGTTTTTCTAGAGGGTCTGGTGGCTCACACTGGCTGTAATTCCAGTTCCAGGGTAGCCACTGCTCTGCTGCCTGTTGTGAGTTCCTAGCATATGAGTGATCCACAGACATCTATTCGGGCAAAGCACTCATAAACATTTAAAAAAAAAAGAAAAAATTATTTTCAGTGGTAATTTCTGTTTAGTTATTAAATATTAAGTTGTTTTCTCTACTATCTTAATATAAAATGTTAACTATAGGTGAATGTTTTATTTAGGGTTTCTATTGTTGTGATAAAACTCCATGACAATAAACAATTTGGTCATCACTGAGGGAAATCAGGGCAGGAACCTGGAGATAGGAAATTGATACAGAAGCCAAAGAGGCAACGCCAGGCAGTGGTGGTGCATGCCTGTGATCTGAGGCAGAGGCAGGCGGATTTCTGAGTTCGAGGCCAGCCTAGTCTACAGAGTGAGTTCCAGGATATCCAGGGCTACACAGAGAAACCCTGTGCCGAAAAACAAACAAATAAAGGAAGCCAAAGAGGCACGCTACTCACTGACTTGCTCCCGCTAGCTTGTAAAGCCTAGTCTCTTAACACCCAAGGTTCTACCTGCCCAAGGGGTTGAATCACACACAATGGAGAAGGCCCTTTTATATCAATAACAAATTGAAAGACTTGCCTACAGGCAGTTTTTATGTAGGCTTCCCCTCACCTCTCACTTGAGAGTCCCTCTTCCCAAATAACTCTAAACTTGTGTCAAGTTTACAAAAAAACTAGCCAGGAGAGTGAAAAATTTTTAATTGTAAATATGTATGTCTGCTCATGGGTTTATCTTTGATTACCTTTATTGCTTTCTTTAATTTTTCTTGCTGTATGTACACATCTAAATAGATAAATATCTGTGTGGTCCTTTTGGTGTTGCTCATATTTATATGCTTTTAGGGCTAATCACTTGATAGTGGGTAATTTGAAGTTAATTCCTGGGGAAGACTCATTTTCCCTCTCTCAGCAATCATTAGTTGCATGTAGCTTTTCATATAGGGAAGGTTGTGAGATGTCCCTCATCTATGTCAGCATGCCACCTAGTGTTGTCGTTGTTCAGGTCTTACTTAGGCAATAATGTTGACTTTTTTAATGGGGGCAGCTTCCCTGTCACGTTGTAGGGTATCAATGGGGCCTAGACACCCCATGGTCTGTTGTTCTCTGTGTTTTGACTAGTTCTGGCTTCCTGTAATGGTTTCTTCTACTGCAAAAAGAAGCATCTTTGTTGAAGGTTGAAGGCCACACCCATCTGTGGATGTACAGATAAATATTGATGATACAGAGATTGTACTGGTTTTGGGAAAGTGGTTGTAATAGGTTTTTCTCTAGGTTCTATGGCCTCACTAGCCATGGATAGTTTGCTAGGTCAACCTGTGGGTCATGACACTTTTGAGGTTACATGTCAGATATTGTGCACATCAGATATTTGCTTATGACTCATAACAGTAGCAGAATTACAGTTATGAAGTAACAATGAAATAGTTTTATGATGTTTGGTGTCACCACAACATAAAGGACTGTATTAAAGGGTTGCAGTGTAAGGCAGGTTGAGAAAGACTGGTTTAGAATATCAAGCAGAAATTCCTTCCTGTTGAATGGGCCTTACATCTAATTAGACAGCTGTTATCACTAAGCTAAAAGTGCCATAGTTTCACCTTTGTGGATATCATGTTTTGTTGGTCTTTGTGGCTACTGGGTGTCACAGATAAGAAGGATTATTGATTGCTTTTTCCCTTGGCAGCTTGCTAGAACCTTCTGTACTATGAAAGGTACAGAAGAGGAGTCTTAAGCTTAAGATCCAGCTTGGATCCTCCCAAGTCCTGTGTCTTCAGCAGCAGAAACTTACCTTAAAATTCTGGGAGAAGACCAAGGGCAACAGCAACAGTATATTTTTGGGAGGCTTACTTGCCTTTCTCTGACCAACAACGTGAAAGGAGGTTCTTGGTGAAAGGAGGTTCTTGGTACTGGGAATTTTGCTAGGTAACCTGAGGCTCTTGGAGGGACTTTTATCATCCCCAAGTGATGTGATTTCATTTGATAAGTAAATATGTAATATATACATGCATGCATACATATTAACACATATACATATTAGATGTAATTTTAGGTTAAAAAAGTATGAGTCCCTGTGATTTTTTTTTTCAGACATCCTATTGCCTTTGTTGCTTTCCCTCCCACCATTTATTTCCTCCTTCAAAGTACCTGTATTTGTTACTTCTCTCTCCAGAGCTTTAACCCCTGTCTCAGCATGCTTCCTCAGTTAATAAAAGTCATTTATTAATTTTGAAAATTATTTCTAGGAACCACAAATAACAACACACAATATTCTGTTTCTTTCTAATCTTGGGGTACCTCATCAATATATTTTCTGGTTCCACCCACTTACCTGCATACTTCATGATTTTATTTTTCTTTACAGCTATTTCATCATATATATCTACCACATTTTAATTGTTCATTTGTCTATTGAAGAACATTTAGTTTTTTCTATTTCCTAGCTATTATGAATAGAAGAGTTATGAACATGGCTGAGCCAAGTATCTGTAGCATAGGATGTCAAGCCCTTTCAGCATCTGTACAGTAGTGGTATAGATGGGACATAAAGTAGATTTAGTTTTAACTTTTTGAGATTTCCCCACGGTGATTTCTACTGTGGCTGTATCAGTTTGTTTGCAATCCTCCCAACAGTAAGCAAATGAGGATTACTTCTTGGCATTTGTCAATAGTTGTTTTCTTGATCTTAGCTATTTTGACTGGGATAAAATGGAAAATTAAAATTAGTAGTAATTAGAAATTCCCTGGTTGGTTGGAGTGGAATATTCTTTAGATATTGGGTTTATCTGATTTATAGTGTCATTCATTTTTATTTATTTATGCTTTTGGTCTGGATAACTATAGAAGAAAATGGGGTAGTGAAATTACTCTTACTACGTTACACATCTTTTTTTGGTTTTGTTTTGTTTTTTGATTTTTGAGACAGGGTTTCTCTGTGTAACCCTGGCTGTCCTGGAACTCACTTTGTAGACCAGGTTGGCCTCGAACTCAGAAATCCGCCTGCCTCTGCCTCCCAAGTGCTGGGATTAAAGGCGTGCGCCACCACCACCTGGCACGTTACACATCTTTAATTCTTGTAGTATGCTTTTTAATATAGAGCTTGCCAGAGTTTGATGCGTATGTTTTAGATTATGTTTTCTTTATTAATTATTGTTTCCTTGTTTGCAAAGATGTGTCTCCTCCCCCCGCTTTTAATCTCTTTTGATTAGCTTTGTTTTAAAGTTTATTATGATACCAACATCTGCTTGCTTTTTTATTCCATTGGCTTGGAATACTTTTTTCTTTCCTTCTGTTTGCTTTAAAGTGTTGCCTATCTTTAAATCTGAATATTTTATAGACAGCAGAAAGATGGATTTTGTTTCTTAGTCCATTCTGCTAACCTTTGTCTTTTGATTGGGGATTGAGGCCAGTAATATACAGTTAATGGGGCTGGAGACATGGCTCAGCTGTGAGCAGTGGCTACTCTTCCAGAGGACCTGGGTTAAATTCTCAGGACTCACAGGGCAGCTAACACTTAATCTGTAACTCCAGTTCCACGTGATTTAACATCTTCACACAGACATGCCGGCAAAACACCAATGAACATTAAATTAAAAAATAGTTATTATGGAAAGGCACATTTATCATGGTTATTTATTTATTTATTTATTTATTTATTTATTTATCATTCGAGCTGTTCATTTATTTAAGCTTTTTGTGTCTTTAAACTTTTGAAATTCTTTGATGAAATTTGTTCTTTGTGTTCTTAAATTCTTTGTCTTGAAGTTCATTTATATAATTGTCATTGGAGAACATTTTTATGAGATTGGTAGGTTTTGGGTGTTTAGGCCTTTCATAATGTTTATGTTTTTATAAGGTGACCTGGGAACGTGGACTTCTTTCATTGGATGTGTGTTTGATGTGACCATATATGCTGCTTCAGTCTAGGCCAGTATATAGGTTGTGCAGCTGAGACAAAACCTGAGAGTTGTGGATTGCACTGGCAGAAGAGGTTCTAAGGATTTATCAAGCTGGATACCTGTAACAGATGAGTTTCTTGGGGTAGGCCTGGGTCTTTGCCAGGCGTGGTGGCTACTGCATCTCTGGTAATAAGGACTTCACTTGATAAGCTAAAAGGTGGGGCTCTGGTCTCAATTCTCAATCTGTAGCTTAGAGTAGTCTTGAATTTGTGATCCTTCTGCCTCAATCTGTAGAGTGCTGGGATTACAGTAATACTACCAGAATGCATTTCCCCAAATTAATCTCTTTTCATAGTCACTATAATGTACTTCATCTAGTTCATCTCGTTCAGTTGCTAAGGGCTCCCAGTATATTTTTCTTAGACACATGACTTCTGTTTACTTGTTAATACCATCTTGCTGGAGTCCTTTCACAGTCCCGATAGTCCCATCACAGTAGCCTTCTCACTGCCTTTATTGCGTCTAGGCTTAACCACTCTGGAAACCTGGTAATGAAACAATAATCCCAGATCCAGCTGGAAAACTGAAGTATTTCGACAAGCTGAACTGAAAAGTACTTCAGTTATGATGTTTGGACCTTCTCAATAAAGGTCATTGTGTTATTACCATTAAAAAAAAAAACCACTCTGTCTCTATACTTTTACTCAAGTATTTGTAAAATAGAGCTTCATTATATAAAATGAAGTGTTACAAACGTCTTAAAAAGACATTAAAGGCCTTTAAAAAGTGTTTCTGTAGATTCTGAATGTGTATGTAACATTTCAGCAATGTTACTCTCTTGACAGATTACATTCAGGTCTGTATAGACTTAAAGAATTTGTTCATACTACATATGTAATATTTGTTGTGGTAAATTAAGATATAAAGATTAAAAGAATTTCACTGTTTAGAAATAGTCAATTCTAGTTTAAATTAAAATTTATTATTATTTTGGTGGCATATGCTCTTGCCATTGTTTGTATGTGTGTTTGTGTGTCTATAAAAGGACAGTGGAAGTTAGTAGTTCTCTTCTTTACTAAATAGGTCCCAGGAATCAAACTGAGGTTACTTGGTGACAATTTTCTTTACTTGCTTAACCATCTTGTCAGTTTAAGTAGTATCAACCTTTAAAAATGTATTTAATTTTAGACTGTGCTTGATGTGTTCCTTTAGTCTCAGCATTTGTGAGGCAGAGAGGCCATCTAGGGCAATACAGTAACACCCTACTTCAAGAGAAAAATAAAATACAAAAACATTTTGTGTATGCAGGTATGCACATACATATCCATGGGAGGATAGAGGAATCAAATCATCTGAGCTGGAGTTATAGATAGTTGTAGCCACCCAATGTAGATGCTGGGAGTTAAACGCAGGTCTTTGGAAAAACCAATATGTACTCTCAGCTGCTGAAGCATCTGTTTCGTCCCAGTTATATTAGCTTTTTATGAAGGCAAATTTTAGACATTTTTATGGGTGTGTGCGCACTCATGCATGAGCTTGTGCACATGTGTGTGCATGTGTAAAGGCCAGAGGTCAGTGTTGATTGTTCTCCACTTTACTTTGTTGAGACAGGATCTCTCTCTCTATCTGGAATCCCATGATCCTGATAGGCTGAATGGTTAGTGAGCTCTGAGGATCTATCTGCTTGTTTCTTTGTCCCCTGTACCAGCCATGACCCCAGTACCTGCCTTCAATAAGGATCCTGGAGGCTGGAGACAGACGAGATTATTCAGTTGTTAAGAGTATATATTATTTTTACAGAGGACCCAAGTACAGTTTCCTGAACCACATAGGATATAAGTGAACCTCCAGGGGACTGGACTCTCTAGACACCCATATATATAAGTGAACCTCCAGGGGACTGGACTCTCTAGACACCCATACTCATTGCCAAGCCCCCATATATACATAATTTTAAAAAAAGGATACTGAGTATGTAAACTGATGTCCTGGTGTTAGTATGGCAGGTACTTCAATGTCTAAGCCATTTCCCCAGCCCAGAAGCATGTTTTTGAGTAAAAGAGCCTATGTAGTTTTATCAGGGTTTAACAATGACAAGCTCAGAGCTAATAACTGTTTTCCTTATATACTTTCGTCATGTATGAATTTGAAGCAAATCCATGTCATATTATGAATAAAAGTAGTGGTATATATTAAAGTTGGGAAATACCTCTCCAAAAGCTCATGTGTTGACTTCTTCTGTTTGTTAGTGAAAAGGTTGCAGTTTGATTAGATTATGGAAGAGATAGCTGAGTGTGATATTTGATGGTAAGGCTGAGTTGGAGGGCTTGAATTCCTGGAGGAGGAAAGGTGCTGTCTTACTAATGCTGTGGTGAAACACCATGATCAAAGAAACTTGGGGGAAGAAACAGTTTATTTGGCTTATGGTTCCAAGTCACTGTTCATCATTGAATGAAGTCAGATCAGGAACTCAAGCAGAGCAGGAACCTGGAGGCAAGAACTGATGAAGAGCTGTTGACTGGCTTGCTCCTCATGATTTTTCCAGACCCCTTATAGAACCTAGAACCACTAGCCCTGGAATGGCCTCACCCACAGGGGACTGGGCCCTCTCCCAGCAATCACTAATTAAGAAAATGCCTTATAGGCTTGCCCATAGCCAGATATTTTGTAGGCATTTTCTGATTTAGACTTCTTCCTCTTACATGACTTTAGCTTATGTCAAGTTGACATAAAAGTAGCCTGCACATTGCCTTGAAAGGTGTTCCTGTCCTCAGCCTCTTCCTCATGCTCTCTGTTTGCTGTCATGATGTCCATCCTACCATAGCACCATAAAGAGGGTTAACTATGGACTAGAATCTCAGAAATTGTGAAGCACAATTTGCTTCTGTAGTAGTTTATATTAGTTTTAAAATTTGTTTTTTCTTAGTCAGGATATCTACATATTAGACCGCCATGGCCAAGAACGCATACCACCCCCTGTTTCAGTCTTTTGAGTGGTAGTATTATAGATACGTGCTACCTTGTCTGGCTTTATCTCAGTTATTGTGCCATAGTGATATAAAGCTGAGTAGCATATTTGTTAAAGATAATTTTAGGAAATAATTCTTTCCCAATCTGTTGGTGGCCTTTTTGTCTTACTGACTGTGTCTTTTGCCTTACAGAAGCTTTGTAATTTCATAAGGTCCCATTTGTCAATTCTTGATCTGACCGCACAGGCCATTGCTGTTCTGTTTAGGAATCTTTCCCCTGTGCCCATATCTTCGAGGGTTTTCCCAACTTTCTCTTCTATAAATTTCAGTGTCTCTG
>CACVCL010032577.1:0-15157 GCA_902729485.2 Mus minutoides | reverse complement strand
CCCCCTGAGGACTGAGAACACACTGTAAGGACGGACAACTTTGTGTTTGAGAAAACTGAGGTCATGAGACTCCTGTGTTGTCTTCTTGGAGGAGCCACAAGCACGCAGCTCCCATACCATGTTCTGACAAATGTAGGTGACAGATTCCAGAGAGCAGGTTTCTTTTTTTTTTTTTTTTTTTTTTCAATTTTTTACAGATTCATTTTGTTTGGGGGAGAATGTCGTATATGTGTGTGTGTGTGGGTATATATGCACAGACAGGGGTTAAGGTATACATATGGTGGAGGTGTTCATACTCCCGTGTACGCATGTGCAGAGCCAGAGGTGGATGTCTGATGTCCTGCTCTATCTGTCACCCTCCATTGAGAGACAGGGTCTCACTGATCGTGCGAGGCTAGCAGCGGGCAAGCCCCACCCGGGGTCTCCATCTCCTTCTCCACAGTGCTGGGGTTGCAGGTGAGAGCCAGCATCCAGGCCTGGCTTCTGCCCAGCGCAGTGGACCGAGCTCAGGGCCTCCTCAGGCTCACACAGTGAGCTCTTCCCACCCAGCCATCTCTCAGCCTGCAGAGCGGGCTTAATAGCTCTGGGAGGCATGTTACTGCTTTCGATCAATCTGCATGAGTTGCATAGTTGACTAACCGTGCCTTTTCGTGCATCCAGCTGGAAGTCCGTCATTGACCATCTCCTGACTCATGAGAAAACCATGTTTAAGGATTTAATGAGTAAGTTTCAAGTTATTGTCATGCCTGTGGTACCTTCATGCTCAGCTTCTACCACGTCCAACCCTTGCTGAGACCAGGTCTCTCCGTGTAGCCCTGGCTGTTCAGGAACTTGGCCTTGAGCTCACAGAGCTCTGTGTGACTGCCTCCCCAGTGCTGGGGCTGAAGGTGTGTACACACAGCCCGCCACATCAAACTTGTGTGGTGCTAGTCCGCTCTATCTGCGCGCCTTGCCTGCCCTGTGTGTCACGGCTTCAGCCAGCCACTTTATGCTGAAGGTCTTGAGTCTGGTATTATTATGAGTGCCTCTAGTTTTCAGGCAGTGTCCCACTCTGGCTTCACACCCTCAGTCCTTATGCCTTGGCCTCCAAATGCCAACATTATGAGTCAGCACCTCGATGCCCAGCTTAGATGGCCCTTTCCACACCTTCCGCTCCTTCCTGACTCCCTGATGCTGTGTGTCATTAATGAAATGAGTGGATGGTTGTTGTTGTTGTTGTTGTGTTTGTGTGCAAATTGGATTTGGTGGAATTGTCATTTGTTTTTGGCATTTTACTGTTGAGAAAAGGTCTCCCTCTTTGGCCCAGAGTGCCTAGAACTCATTATATAGCCCTGGCTGGCTCAAACTGTTGGCATTCCTGCTGGTATAGCTTCTCACGTGATAAGGTTATAGACCTGAGCCAACATTCCTGGCTGAGAGGGATGTTTCAAAACGAGTGCAGGGTTGACTTCTGCGCATTCTCAAAGTGGGTCCTGACTTTTGGGGCATGTCACAAATTGGATCCCACCATTCTCCCCCCCCCCCTGCTCTTATCACTGTCCCCTGCTGTGCTCTTACCACTGTTCCCCGCTGTGCTCTTACCACTGTCCCCCGCTGTGCTCTTACCACTGTCCCCTGCTGTGCTCCCACCACTCTCCTGCCTGTCTTCCCCTCCCACCCCTGCTGTGCTCCCCTCACAAGCTAACTGCTGTGTTTATTCCAGACATGCAGAGCAGTTCCTTAAAACTCTTCTCCAGCTTCGAGCAGAAGGCCATGCTGCTGAAGCGCCAGGCTTTTGCCATCTTCAGTGGCGAGCTTGACCAGTATCACCTCTACCTTCCCCTGATACAAGGTAAGAGCCCATCTCAGGCTCTTCTGCTCATGCCACAGGTGGCTTGATGCCAGGGATTCTATGAACAAAATTGTCTTGGCTCACAGCTCTGGAGCCGACAGGCTTGCATGTGACCAGGGGCATCTAACACAAAAGGGACCAAACGTATCCCGTTGTACTGTACCAAACCCACCCATGAGGGAGGGCCTGATCACCTTTAAGTGTGTGTGTGAGGAGGGGGTGCCTTTCAGTCTGGCAATTCCTTCTCCTTCCTCCCTGTCTCCCATGACACGTGGGTGAGGCCCAGAGGGCTAAAGAATTGTAAGTGATATAGAAGCTGGGCTTTACGTAGGCCAGAAACCTTCTAACTGCAGGTTCCTGTTTATGAAACACAGTAGCTCCTGTATTGTATCATAATGGCAGGGTTAGATACAGTGAGTGTGTGTATATACAGGCCTGCACTATTCAGTAACAAATAACCCAATTACACTGCCCCCCAAAAAACTTTTATTTTCTTTATTTATTGGCAGGTTTTTTTCTGTGTAGCCCTAGCTGTCTTGGAACTCACTCTGTAGACCAGGCTAGCCTCGAATTCACAAAGATCTGCCTGCCTTTCCAGGTACTAAAGGCGTGCGCACCACGCCCGGCTCACAGAGTTAAAATGAATAAAAATGAATGTTTTTTAAAAAGGAATGAGAAGCCAGCCGTGGTGGCGCACACCTTTAATCCCAGCACTCGGGAGGCAGAGGCAGGCAGATTTCTGAGTTCGAGGCCAGCCTGGTCTACAGAGTGGGTTCCAGGACAGCCAGGGCTACACAGAGAAATCCTGTCTCGGGGGGGGGGGGGGGGGGGAAATGGAATGAGAAATGAGAGCTGGGGGATGCTGAGGGAAGATCCTCTTTAGGATGATTTCCAGAATGCAGGAAGAACCTGGCTTCTAGTTTCTTTAAACGGCCTCGGGGGAGCCGATTGGGGAGCTTTACTTTGCACGTTTAATTTAACACAGTGTACATGATCAGGAGGAGCCAGGTTCTAGTTAGGGTCTAAGTCAGAGTTTGCTGTCCACAGCACACGGCACTCCTTAACCCTGAGCCGCCACTGTCCTAACGGGGCTGGCCTGCGCTGGCACTGAGCACACGTGGCTCAGAGCACTGCTGTTGTGACAGCAATGGGGAGATGGGAACGTGGGTGGTGAGGGAACAGCGTTGCAGTCACTGCTGCATGAGGATGAGATGGAGTCCGTGGCATGCGGACTGCCGTCAGGAGGTCAGGGGGAAGCCAGCCGAAGAGGAAGGCTGAGGCAGGCTCACTTGTTAGAGGCTAACCTGGGCTACATGGCAAGATCCTGTTGGGTGTTTGTCTTAGTCAGGGTTTCTATTCCTGCACAAACATCATGACCCAGAAGGAAGTCAGGACTGGAACTCAAGCAGGTCAGGAAGCAGGAGCTGATTCAGAGCCCATGAACGGATGTTCTTTACTGGCTTGCTTCCCCTGGCTTGCTCAGCTTGCTTTCTTATAGAACCCAAGACTACCAGCCCAGGGGTGGCACCACACACAATGGGCCTCTCCCCCTTGATCACTAATTGAGAAAATGCCCCACAGCTGGATCTTGTGGAGGCATTTCCCCAACTGAAGCTCCTCTCTCTGTGATAACTCCAGCCTGTGTCAAGTTGATACACAAAACCAGCCAGTACAGTGTTTATGGCACAAACATATACTATTTGCTTCTCCCTGTTTCCCAAGAGTCTCAGGCTGGCCTCAAACTCTCTGGATAACAGGCACATGCTACTATGTCCATTTTATGTGGTGCTAAAAGAAGAAGCCATATGTAATTCCATGCATACTAGGCAAGCACTGGGCCTGCTAAGCTGCACCCTCCCCCCCTTTTGTTCTTCTCTCTTTTTTTGTTGTAAGAGAAGGAGTGGGGGGGGGTCACTCGATAGCCCTGGCTGGCATAGAACTCACTGTGTGGAGCAGACAGGCCCTGCACATGTAGCAATCTTGCCTCTCTACCTGGGATTACAGGTGTGGTCCCACGTGTGTAGGTAGCTAGGAATCATCTATGTACTAGATTGTCATCAATATGCCACACTAATTACAGTTTTATTTTTCTTTCTTGGATAACCAGAACCCCAAACTGCATATTTGTGTGACTTCTCTAAAATCTTCTTTCCCTAGAGCGCCTGACAGACAACCTCAGAGTCGGACAGACGTCCATAGTTGCTGGTCAGATGTTTCTTTTTTTCAGAGTTCTGCTGCTAAGAATCTCTCCCCAGCACCTGACCTCACTGTGGCCCATCATGGTGTCTGAATTGGTGAGTGCGCACAGTTCAGTTTTAGGTAAATTTTGAGCTTTTAAAAATGCCTTTTCTTGGGGGCTGGTGAGATGGCTCAGCGGGTAAGAGCACCCGACTGCTCTTCCAAAGGTGATAAGTTCAAATCCCAGCAACCACATGGTGGCTCACAACCATCCGATCTGGCTCCCTCTTCTGGGGTGTCTGAAGACAGCTACAGTGTACTTACGTATAATAAATAAAATAAATCTTAAAAAAAAATTTAAAAAATGCCTTTTCTTTCTTTCATTTATTTATTTACTTATTTTTGGCGGGTGGGCGGGGGTCGGGGGGGTTTGAGGCAGGGTTTCTCTGTGTAGTCCTACCTGTTCTGGAACTTGTCCGTAGACCAGGCTGACCACAAGCTCACAGAGATTCACCTGCCTCCACCTCTAGAACACTGAGATGCCCTACCTGTACCTAAGCATACTTTGATATTATTTGCTAACTTTCCTTATGTTGGTTTGAGGTACTGGTGATCAATCCCAGGGCTGCTTGCTAGGCTCTACCTGGGCTCCATTCTCCATCCACTAGGGGTTTGGTTTGGTTTCATTTTTGGAGATAGGATTCTCCAAAGCTAGCCTCAAACTCAGAGATCCACCTGCCTCTGCCTCCTGAGTGCTGGGGTTAAAGGAGTGTACAACTACTGCCTAGCCTGCTGTTTTTATAGATAGATAAATTTAGGTAAACGTGATCTCTCTCAAAGAGTAACTTGAATACACATTTTCTTCCTAAGATCCAGACATTCATACAACTTGAGGAAGATCTGAAAGAGGAAGATGAATCAAGGTAAGTAAGCCATGTAAGCTCTCAGTGCATGCTGGGAGGGGATGAGTTAGATGTGGCGGTAGAGTGTGACCTGCTGTCCCCTGGGAGTCCTTGTGGTGGGACCAGCCAGTGTTAAGATGTAGGTGTTCATCTCATGTGTGTGTATGTATATGCACCATGCAGTGTAAGAGGAAGCCTTTGGAAGACATCACATCTCCCTGGATCTGGAGAAACAGGCAGTTGTGAGCTCCCCATTGGTTCTGGGAATTGAAGTGGGGTCCTTGAGAAGCAGCAACGCTCTGAACTACAGAGCCAACTTGAGCCCTTTTCTGACTTTTAGACAGGGTCTCATATACCATCAGCTGTCTCCAAACTGGCTTTGTACCTGAGGATAGCCTTGAATGAGTCCTCCTGCTCGTCCCCACAACCCCTCAACAGGCATGGGTCATGGTGCCTTGTATTCTCAAGATCTGTTAACAGGGAAATGTGTCTTAAGGACTTTTCCTAAGCAAGTGAAGTTCATCAGATGTGAATGAGTATATAATGAAAATTCCCTTTTGAATTTATAGAAACAGCAACAAAGTCAACAGAATAAAAGCCCCAGCTGCTGATGGCAGTGGGCCCTCAGGCAGGGCGGTGTCCCCCAGTGACCTCATCATGTACCTCTCTGCTTGCAAGTTCCTGGACACAGCGCTTGCCTTCCCGCCAGACAAGATGCCCTTGTTTCAGATGTAAGTGGGATGAGCCTTTGAGGTCCTTTGTAGTCCTGGTTTTCCCTGCTGTTGGGCACTTCACTTTTCTTTCATGTGTAGGGAGTGTGTGAGAAGCTGCAGTGCTCCAAGCATCTGTGAGCGACTGAGCCTGCGTTTCAGATTTCCCCAGGCAGCTGTGGCTTCATGCCTTGGCATACAGGCCTGTTTGTGAATGTCTCTGTGGAGAATCAGCATTTTTATTGTCTGCTGAGATGGCCTTTGCTACTGAACGCCTGTGACTGGGTCACTGTGTGTGTGTTTGTGTGTGTGTGTGTGTGTGTGTGTGTGTGTGTGTAGCTCAAGTGTTCTGCTGCAGTTAAATGAGAAAGCTTTATTTGGAGCGTGGCCTCTTTGGCACATGTTTCCTTTGACCTTAAAACAGCTGTTCCTGCCTTGAGTTTCATGCCTAGCCCCAGAGGCTACTTGTCTCTAGCTTGCCCCAACAAAGAGAGTAGTGATCGGTACAACACTTGTGCATTCTCTTAAATGGTGGACTGAAAAGGCCACATGTGATATCATTCCATTTGTGTGGTAGTCTAGAAAATACAATATCATAGGAACAGGAGTGACAAGCAGAGGCCGCTGGGGACGGTTTGGGGCAGTGAGGCCACACTGGTCCCTGCTGGGGACAGATCTTACAGCATCAAGGAATTATTAAGCCACTGGGTTGTGGAAACTGTGGACTTGGGTGAGTTGCTTGTCGGTGTAGGTCAGACTCTGCTCTGTATGTGATGTCTGCAGAGGGGCTGTGCATGACCATATTGGATGCAAGGAAACTTCACTTCCATTCAGTTTAGCTGCAAACCTAAAAACAAAAACAAAACAAAAGGAAGAAAAGTGGCCATGGAAGGAAGGGCTTTCCCACAGCGTTGTGTACGGTCACCAAAGCTAGGGTCAGCCTGTCTGTCTGTCAGCCACAGATGGACAGGCAACATGTGGTTTATCCATGTAATGACATGTCAGTCAGCATTAAGAGAAACAGGATACCACTGCCTTCTACTGAGAAGACACTGCGTGACAGAGGTGGTCCTCAACAAGGCACGTCCCATCCCACTCCTGCAAGCCCAGAATGAGAGCGAGGTGCACAGATAGGAAGCCAGTTAGACTGGAGACTGAACAGCAATGGCTGAAGGAAGTAGGACTTCTCAGGGCGGTAAAACTCTGAAAAGGCTGAAAAGGACTGTGCTGTAGACATATAATGCATCTGTGAATTTATCAAGCCACTGGGTTGTGGAATGTAAATTACTTCAACTGCAGACAGTTTGCGTGAGCTCTGCATCAGCGTGCCTGACTGCCCCTGTTTGTTTCCTGCAGTTACAGATGGGCATTCGTTCCAGAAGTGGACACTGAGCCCTCAGCCTTCCTGTCGGAGCTGGAAGAGAATCACCAAGAATGCAGGCCTCACACTGTCAGGATTCTAGAACTTCTGAGGTCAAGATATGGGGTAAGTGCTTTCAGATTCAACACCCTCAGGCCAGTGATGTACCTCAACTGCCAAAGGGCTTGCCTAGTGCGCAGGCACCCTGGGCGGGATCTACAGCACTGTATAACTGATGGAGTGCTGCATACCTGTAACCCCAGCACTGGGGATGTAGAAGCAGAGGGATCAGAAGTTGAGGGTCATCCTTGGGCACATAGTGAGTTCAAGGACAGCCCGAGCTGTTTAAGACACTGTCTCAATATATGTGTGTGTGTGTGTGTGTGTGTGTGTGTGTGTGTGTGTGTGTACACGCGTGCGCATTCACAGCAAAGGAGATAAGACTATGCAGTATGAAGTCCTTAATGTCACTTGCGTTTTAAGGACTTCAAAATGTCTTCTCATAGCTTTAAGGCTTGGGATGGTTAGAAGTTCCATCCTTGGCTTTTTCCATCTCTCAAACAACTCCTCCAGTTCCTGGGAACTAAAGCTGGTTTTCCTGTGGAAGAAGAGGAGCCTGCTAAGAGGAATGGCAGAGCTGGAGCAGGGCAGGACTTAGGATGGAGCCCTGACAGAAAGGCTTAAGGACCTAGAATGTGAGGTCTGTCTCTGTCATCAGCTGGCCAGGGGCTAACAACCAATGCTGCAGGTGTGCTAGCTAGGTCACTCTGGTGGCTTTGGGTCTTTCTACAGGAAATCGGCAGCTCCGAGGAGATCACCAGGAAGAGAGAGTTTCCTCTTTTGCGCCAACATTCAGTTTCCTGCGTCAGGCAATTGATACCATTCTTCACCACATTAAACTGTGCTTTCAAAACCCAAAGCCAGCTGCCTGCTGATGTGCCAGGAACCGCAGCGCCGGAGTGCCCCATCACAGAGAACCCGAGGGTCCTGCGGCAACTGGAGGAATGTGTGGAGCAGGACTTTCTGGAGCATCCAGAGTGTTAGCGCCTAGGAGGGCTTCTTCATCCTTCTCCCCATCCCTGGCCAGGACAGCTGTGTTCTGTAAAGAAGAAGGGGGCTGGGGGATTTGAACCAACCCTGCCACAGTCCTGAAGCACTGTTCAGGTGTTTTCCGTTCAGCAGCCAAACGCACCTCCCTTCAATGCCTTGTAATATATTTCAGTCCCAGTTTGTATTTCTTCCTCAGTTTATGTAATGGAAATAAAATTAACATATCATCTAACCACACACAATTGTCATGTGTAGAGATGAAGTCCTTTTGTTTGCTAAGCAAATACATAGGTCTGCTCTCTGCTATTTCTCTAAAACTTCATGCAAATTGTTTATTGGGCTGGCAAGAAGCAGGCAAAGTCATCAGGGCCCACGAGTGGACAAGTGGACAGATTGCCCCTGGATTGTCCTCTGACCTCTGACCTCCACACAGGCACACACAAGATACATAAAGTGGAGTTTAAAAATTACTAAAAAGGAGTGGGGGTGCTGACCAGATTTTGGGAAGGTGGGGTACAGGAGCCTGCCTCCAAACCTAATGGCCAAGTTCAACACTCTAGATTCCATATGGTTGAAGGGAAGATCAACTCCTAAAAGTAGGTCTCGTTCTCTCTCTCTCTCTCTCTTTCTCTCTCTCCTCTCATTTTCTCTCTCGTTCTCTCTCTCTCACACACACACAATTTAAAGGAGTTAAAAAGTTGGCTTTTTTTTAAAGGTTGTGAAAATTGCTATTTTTAACATTTTACACCAACAGCCTTTTATACTGTACTTTGAAACTTAAAAAAATAATTAACAGTAATAGACTAGTGTGGGGATACATCTGTGGTAGTAGAGCATGTTGGTATCAGGACCTCCCAAACCTATGACATCACATAGGCGACAGCACAACCTGCAACCTGCAGACTGGTTGCCAAGGCAACAGGCACCATATTCCCAGCATCCACTTGGCTCACCTCCCACCTTTACCTGCATTATGTCATTTTCCATATATATAAGAAGAACCCCTCTCTGTCACTCTCTCCCCTCTTCTCTTTCTGCCACCACTTTGTCTATCCCTTCCAATAAAACCTCTTCCACAGGGAACTGTCTTGGCCTAGTGTGCTGTTGAGACATGACTCGCCATTCTAACACACCAGAGTGCTTGCTGGGTACCCACAGAGCTTGCTGGGTACCCACAGAGTGTGTAATTCCCACCTGTAACTGCAGTACTCAGGAAGGGGACGCGTGTGAATCAGAGCAGCAGCCTTGGTTACATAGCAAGTTCAAGGCCAGCCTGGACTCTTTTGGTGTGTTGAAGTCTTTCCCACTGTAATCAAATTTGCGCTGTTCAGTTGTAGAAGAACTGGGCAGTTTTTCAGACTCTGACAGTTATATGTAAATGTAACTTGTATTCTCAAGATGTAATTTTCATCGTGGAGACTTACTGCTGAATAAATTCACCCTTTCTAGTTCTTCCTGAACTCTGGCTGGCTGGTTCAACTCAGCTGTTCTGGCTCAAATTCTTCTTCAAGCTGAATGATTCAAACTGGCTTCTCTCAGCTTCTGACTGAATTGCTCTGCTTGGCCTCAAACTAATCTTGCAATCTGTTCTAATCTTCTGGCTTCTTGTTCTCTGGCCTTTTCTGTCTTCACCTGTGTCTAGCTTGTTCTCTCTGCAACCCTTCTGTGTAAAACTCTCCTGATAAAACTGTCTCCACCCCTCCCCCACTGCTCTCTTAAATGGCCTCGCCTGTATTCTTGTGAGAATTGGACATATCTTGTCTCTGACTCATTCTATCAAATCTTTCTCTGATTCGTCACTTTGTCTACCTCTCAATTAGACATCACGTTCAAACATGGCTGCTACCTTCTACAAAGTAACTTTATGTTCATTGTTAAGGATTAAAAGTGTGCACTAAGGGTGTGTCTGTATTCCAGCCAGGGGCATTAAAGTTGTGTGACTGTGTGACAAGTCTACATTCCAACCAGGTCACACAGACCTAGATGTTTGAATGCCCTTTGCCAGAGCAACTGAGCTGCTGAATAAAATTCCTGTACACTTGGCTAGAGCAGCAGGTGCTGTACTCCCTTTAAGTCCCTTTAAGCGACAGTGCGCTGACCAGCTGGCGGTTTCCCTTGGCTCCCTTCTCCCTCAGATCTCTTTACCATTCTGGGGACACTGCTGTGCATTAAAATAATCCTCCTGGCTGGCGTCATTGGAGCTCACATTCCCAAGACTGGTGGCCTTCTGCCAGCTCCCTTACTTATGTTCTGGCTGGGAGCCACGTCTAACTGCCAGGGAGGGCCATGTGCCTTCCAGCCCGGCCTGCTTGGTGACACTTTAGGCAAGAGCCTAGAGTGTCATCTAGTCTCCAGGTTTCATGAGGCAGACAGTTCTTATTAGAGACTCTCAGCCCAGGGCTCAGGCCTACTGGGCACTGATCAATACTATTCTCTGGTTTTGTTCCGTGTTTTTAAATTTGTTTTAAGTGTGTGTGTGTGTGTATGTAGGTTAGAAGTTAACTTGTGGAAGTCAATTCCCTTTTATCATGTAGGTTCTTGGGATTGAAAATCCAGTCATCAGGCCACAAGGTCTTTTACCCACCTACCATTTTGACAGCCTTTTTTTTTTTTAAGATTTTTTTGTTTTTGTTTTTGTTTTTCGAGACAGGGTTTCTCTGTATAGCCCTGGCTGTCCTGGAACTCACATTGTAGACCAGGCTGGCCTCGAACTCAGAAATCCTCCTGCCTCTGCCTCCCAAGTGCTGGGATTAAAGGCATGCGACACCGTGCCCGACCTTAAGAATTATTTAATTACTTATTTTATGTATATAAGTACATTGTAGCGGTCTTCAGGCACACCAGAAGAGGGCATCTGATCACTTTACAGATGGTTGCGAAGCCGGGCGTGGTGGCGCACGCCTTTAATCCCAGCACTCGGGAGGCAGAGGCAGGGGGATTTCTGAGTTCGAGACCAGCCTGGTCTACAAAATGAGTTCCAGGACAGCCAGGGCTACACAGAGAAACCCTGTCTCGAAAAACCAAAAACAAAAAAAAACAAAAAAAACAAAACAGATGGTTGCAAGCCACCGTGTGGTTTCTAGGAATTGAACTCAGGACCTCTGGAAGAGTAGTCAGTGTTCCTAACCGCTGAGCCATCTCTCCAGCCCTTTCCAGTCCTCTCTTAAATCTTACTTCTTCTAGACAGTAAAAATGTAATTTTTGCCCTTGGTCTCAACATAGCACTAAGGCTCTTAGGACCTCTGATCTCTCTAAATAAGGGCTGAAAATTATACTTAAAAAAAAAAAAAAAAAAAAAAAAAAAAAAAAAAAAAAAAAAAAAAAATATATATATATATATATATATATATATATATATATATATATATATATACATACATACATACAGGCTCTCTGTCTACTGCCCATGGACTAGCGTACAGCAGTACAGCACTCTCTGCTCCGGGGCCTGCTGCTTCCCGCCATGATGGTCATGAGTTAACTCTGACACTGTACGCAAGCCCCAATTAAATGCTTTCTTCTGTAAGAAAAAAAATGCATACAGATACGATACGTGGGTAGTCACAAAAAAAAAATCTGTTAGAAATTACACGGGAACTATGTGCAAAGAGATATCCTTAAAGTAGAATTATTTGTAAATTTGGGCCATTAAAGACTATCAATACAACATTGTCAGTTCTGCGACTCCCACTTGCTTATAGTCAGAGGTACATAACATTCGGAGCATGAGGAAATAAAATAGACCTGCTTTGCTTAATAATCAGTGTCTCATCACAGTCAAAAGTTACAACAAACATTAGGTGGTGGTCCATGCCTGTCGGGTCGACAGTAGGAGGATCACTGCCAGGTCTGAGCTGCATCCTGAGTTTCAGACCACCTTGGACTAAGGTGAGACCTGTCTCAAAGGAAAGGGGGAGGGGGAGCCTGAGGCCTTACTTGTAAACCCCCAGCTTTTGTGAGGCTGAGGCAGAGGAGTAAGTGTGAAGACCTGTTTTAAGAAAAAACTGGGAGGGTGGGAGAGAGACCTCTCAGCCATTAAGAGAGAGCTTGCTGCCCTCGCAGAGGACCTAAGTTCAGTTCCCAGCAGACTCGTGCATGGTTGCTCACAAATGGTTGTAATTACGGTTCCAGGGAATCTGACTCCATTCTCTGACCTCCTTGGGCACTGTACACATCTGATGTACATACAGATGTACATCCTGAGGAATACTGCCTTGTTTTCTAACCACCACAAACCCTATAGTCTAGTTTGAGTTGATTTCTAAACAAATGGAGGGCCTGAGACCTAACAGTTATCTTATCTAAAATAGCTTTATTATCTAAAAGAACTTTACGGTATCTGCAGACACCTACTACAACTTAATCTATATTTATTACCGGGTTCCACCTGGATAGACTTATCCAAGGGGTATTTCTTATTTATTTATTTTGAGACAGGGTTTTTCTGTGTAGCCCTGGCTGTCCTGGAACTCACTTTGTAGACCAGGCTGGTCTCAAACTCAGAAATTCGCCTGCCTCTGCCTCCCGAGTGCTGGCTGGGATTAAAGGCTTGCGCCACCATGCCCGGCCTTCAAGGGGGATTTTTAAAAAAGCATCACAAAGAAGATGTACATGCAGATGTTCCCTGTGGCAAAGGCTTGAAGGCTGGTGTGAGGACTCTGAGCTTGAAGGCTGGTGTGAGGACTCTGAGCTTGAAGGCTGGTGTGAGGCTAACTGAGCTTGACTGGCTTTCACAGCATGCTCTGTCCTGGCAGACGACCATACCTCAGCTTCTTGGTTTGGTTTTGTCTGTTTTGTTTTGTTTTTGATACAGAGTCATATATCTCAGGGAGGACTCACACTGTCTGTGTAGCTGAAGAAAAATCTGAACTCCTGCTCCTCCTGCCTCCACCTTTTACATATGGGAATCACAGCTGTATGTGATGATCCTCTCATGACCACTCTGTATAGGAAGTCTGGGATAGGTAAAGCCACTGGCCTATTCCAAGGTCCCAAAGCCTATTGAGAGGTAAATTTTACAAAATCTGAGCCAGCTAGATATGGCAACAAGTACTTATTAGGTTTTATAGTTATCTTTTCAAGCTGGGTAGAAGCTTTCCCTACCAGGACTGAGACAGCCAATGTGGTAGCCAAGAAGATCCTAAAAGAAATCTTCCCGAGGTTTGGGATACCCAAGGTAATCTTTTGTTGCCCAGGTAAGGCAGAGACTGGCCAAGATATTGGGGATTGATTAGAAGTTACATTCTGCATACAGGCCCCAAAGTTCAGGACAGGTAGAGAGGACGAATAGAACCATTACCTTTACCAATTTGACAGCGGAGACTGGCACTAATGATTGGATAGCTCTCCTACCCTTTGTGCCCTTCAGGGTTAAGAACACCCCTGGACAGTTTGGACTGACCCCCTCCACTGGTAAAAATAGCCTCTGTACATAGTGCTGACATGCTGCTTTCCCAGCCTTTGTTCTCTAGGCTCAAGGCACTCAAGTGGGTGAGACAGCAAGTGTGGAAGCAGCTCCAGAAAGCCTATTCTAGAGGAGACCTGCAAGCCCCACATCTCTTCCAAGTTAGAGATTCGGTCTACGTTAGATGTCACCACGGAGAAAACCTTGAGACTCAGTGGAAAGGCCCTTACTTTCTCTGCTTTTAATTATAGGTCCATGTGTGGTAAATAGGCTAGTTGCCTTTATTAGAACAAGAATTAGTGCAGTGCAGCTTTTAATTTTGAGACAATAGTACCATGCCCTAAAGAATCAAGTGCTTCAAGGAGAAGATAGTGTCTAGTTCTAGGATTAGAACTACTGACAAGTAGAAGTGGGGAATGAAAATATAGGCCTTAGGCCCAGACTTGAGAATGTGACTTTTGTGACCCAATGCCTCAAGGTACGCTAATCATAAAACAGATAGCCACATTCTTCCACCCATCTGCTTCCTGGGTTCAGGGAGTGTTCATTCAAAGAAAGTCACCCTGACCCACCCTGACCGCTGCTGGAACCCACTATGCAAATGTGCTATTGTTACTCTTAACTGGTATTTTTGGTATTTTCCAACAATGCCCTCCCTACTCCTTTGAGTTGTGGTTTCTCCCTTTAAATACGCCCTTACCCAGCTACTTGGGGCACCACTGTCCTCTACAGACTTACATTACAACCACCCGTAACAAGATCTGACGCCCTCCTCTGATGCGTCTGAAGTCAGCTACAGCGTACTTATGAAGAATAATAAGAAATGAATCCTTGGACCGGAGAGACCAACCGGAGCAAGCGAGGCTATCCGGAGCGAGCGGAGCCGAACAGGACGGACGGCCAGGAGCAAGCAGGGACGGCCGGAGCTAGGGGGGCCGGAACGAGTGGGGCTGAACGGGGACAGCCTGAACGAGCAGGACCAACTGGAGTGAGCGGGGCTGACTGGAGCGAGCTGGGCCATTTGGAACAAGCAGGGGCTGTACAGGGGCGGCCGGGAACGAGTGGGGCTGGCCGGAGGGATTGGAGCCGGTGGAAGTGAGCGGGGTTGACTGGAACAAGGGAAAAAAAAAAAAAAGAACCACTACACTGAGACAAGCAGTGTTTTGGCAGGGGTGGTGCTGGCCGAGGGTAACAGGCACAAATGGCAACACTCTTGGTGTTCTTCTAACAGCCCAGCATTTAGGAAACAAAGACCTTCAAGGGTGTTGGTGTGAGTGAAGGCTGTGTGTGCAGGCATGAAGAGATCCCTCCTACCGGGCCCGCCTCACATGCAAGGTTTCGATTCTTACTGTCCTGTTAATATTTCTAAGGCAGCAGAGCCAAGGCTCAGAGTAGAGCCAGGAACTGAAACCAAACTCTCTCAGACTTTAGAGCTCTGCACTCTCAACCTCAGCTCTGAGAAAGCAGAACGGGCAGGAGGCATCCGCTGCAGTGAAAGCTGGTTTAAGTTCTGGTTTCTTGGGCCACCCCACCCATCTATGACTTCCTGGAAACCAGCCAAAGCTGGGGCCACGGCACAGAGGAGGCCTTCCAGAGCCACACAAGGAAATGAAGTAGAATGGGGCAAATCCACTGAACCTGGGAGCTAGTTACCTTCCTTGATAAGTGTCAAGGAATACCACTCAATACCACTGGTAAAAAGCCACATATCTGCAGAGATAA